>PVIY010059018.1:0-12222 GCA_004026745.1 Myrmecophaga tridactyla | reverse complement strand
AGTTGCATTGAAACATGTGGTTAAAAAATGTCTCTATTTGAAACATTTAAGGAGAGTGGTCAAAATGTTCCTCTAAGCAGTAAAATATTGCAGATAACAAGTGTTTTTAAAAACTACACTGCATAGTTATGTGAGAGAAAATTTTTATTTTTACCTGATTTTTATGTTTGTTTTATTAGGAAAAATAAATATAAATTCATCAAATTCAATATGATCAAATACACTTTTGTTGCCCATATATGCTACAGTAAAAAAAAGATTTTACCTCTCTTTATAGGGACTGGAACACTTGAACAACTTAAAAATATACCCAGTAGTATTTGTATTTCACTCACTCAGCACTTACTACTGAATAACTATTGTGGGCGTGGAAGTCAGTAGAGCAGATAAGGTTTCCGCCCTGAAGAATCTTATATTCTAGCTGCAGCAGGCAGACGAGAGGCAGATAAGTATGCTGAGAAATCTTTTTCAGATGGGTAAGTCCTCTGAAGGAAATAAGTTAGGATGGTTAGAAAAAGAGCATATGTTTCTGACACATTAACTTTGAGCTGCTTACTCTGGATTTGCATTTTTCTTGTCAATTCATCTGTGTAATCCATGTGCTGGTGAAGTGTGGATTTTTAAGCCATCTGTGGGTTATGCTGTCAAGCGAGCATCAGTGGGACCCAGTGACAGTCTTCTTTAGAAAAATGTGATGGTTTCTTTTCCGAGATAAGATTTTAGCGTGATAAAAGACCTTTTGATGCAAACTCTTTGATGAAATCAAACTCTTCAATTAGATCAAAGAACAGCTTCTGATTTTTAAACTAAAGATGCAGGGATGCTCAGCATTAAAGGGTGAGCTGGGTTCTCAGCCAAGGGTTTATAGCTCTTTATTTTAAATGTGATTTTCCTGCTAATAGGTCCAAACTTTGGATGTCACTTTCTTTCTGAGTTTCCCTTCCTCATCTGTAAAATAAGGCTTTGACAAGATGATCTTTCAGACACCTTACAGCTTTAATATTGTCATTTTATCATTATTAGAAACGAAGGAAAATACCAGTGTTGCAGATACTCTTCAGAAAGTTTGGGCCATATTGGAGCCGAATATTGAACAGCATGCCCTTTCCCTCTTACGGTAATTAGCAGCATCACGATGTTTCTTACTGCAGCCCATTGGTGTCCTGTAGGTGCCGGTCCAAATGCCACCTCATTCAGAGGTTTGCCTGGAGTTGACTATGGTCAAACCTCAGCATAGCTTCAGTCTAGCCACAAGCCATGCTCAAGAGGTAGAATCATCTGAACAAAACTAAGAGAAAATGACTTCATATATAGCCCCTCTAATGATGCAGATATTGGAGATAGACAAATCCTCTCATTGAAGTGCCTAAGAAAATAAAGAAAAATGTTGAGAAAATAGATGAAAAATTGAGAATTTGAATTATGCAGTCAAATGGAAACTATGTAATTGAAAATTTTAATAATTGACATTAAGAAGCCCTTGATGAGTTCAACAGCTGTGTAGGCAGAGTAGGGGGAGATTAGTAAAATGGAAAATAGATCAATAGAAAAGCATCCCAACTGAAGCATAGGGGGAAATTAACAGAAAATAAGAAAAAGACCAGAAGGACATGTGTGACATGCTCGAAAAACCCTCATGTATGTGTCATTGGAGTCTCATACTGTGAAAAGATAATAGCTGAGAACTTTTCAAAACTGATGAAAGAAATCAGCCCATATTTTCAGGAGACTCTGCGAACCCCATGCGGGAAAGACACAAAGGAAACCACACCCAGACCCATCTTAGATTGCTGGAAACAAAGACCCACGACAACTTAAAAGCAGCCAGAGAAAAAAGGCACTTTATCTTCAAGGAACAAGACTAATAGCTCTCTCGGGGGCTAAAGTAGATGGAGAAGTACATTGCATGACAGCAGCATGCACAAGGCAGGAGGTGGGCAATGGTTTTAAAGAGTTCCAAGGTTTCGGGCTCTTGCGGAAGTGGTGGAAGAGTCATCATTTGGATGAGCCCCTACCAGGGAAGGGGTGAAGAGGTCCGCTGGTGAATGCTTTATCGCTTAACCAGCGGACATAAGCAGAGATGAGATTGACCCACCACATCTTCCAGGTAATAGAAAAAGAAAAACACTTGTCAAATCATAACCTCCATGCAAAAGCCCGGCAAGGACAGTACAAGAAAAGAGAACACATACCAATCACCTCTCAGATGTAGATGCAGAGACTGTGAAATAACACGTGAGCAACTGAGATTCAGAGATATATAAAAGGGGTAAGCCTCCCACCAAGAGCCCAGCTCTGGGCGGGCAAAGGTGATCTAACATGGGAAAATCAGTCATCGCACTGCTGCGCCGTGATAGGAAAAGCGGGACAAATCACCTGATCATCTGGAGAGGTTCAGAAAAGCGTTTGCTAAAATTTAACACGTTTGAATTTTAAGTCTTTTAGCAACCTAGGGTTAGAAAAGAACTTCCTTAATATGTTACGGAGAATCTAGCCTACAAAAGTGAAACTGCTGCAAACACAATTAGTGAAACATCGAAAGCTTTTCCTTGAGTTTGGGAATAACCCAGGGGCGCAGCTCTCTCTGCTCAGGGCCTGAGGTGTTGTGCTGCTGTTTTCAGTCTGTTTTAATTCCCTTTCCTCACTTTGAACTCCATTCGAGTGTCTCCTCCCTGCCCCAGCGCTGGACCGTCCGCTGTGCCCAGCTCTGCCACTGACTGCTTCTGCTTTCCCAGCCTGGGATCTGACTTCCCCACCATGAGCTGGTGGTCGATTCCCCTCTGACCGCCGGCCTCGGAGAGACACTTGCCCACGTGCTCTGGGGTGACCCCGCCATGAGCACCCACCTCGGGGCTCCCTCCACCCAGTGACCAAATGCTATCAGCCAGCCAAAGACTGTTTGTACTATTTCTTCTTTTGTACATAGAGTTTACTATGAAAGTGAGTGAGCCGTAGATGCTTGTCTTACGTTCCAAGGGCTGCCTATCAAAATCCTGCAAACTCAGTAGCGGAAGGCAGCACCAGCTCTAGTCCCGCAGGGCGGCCAGTGGTTGGGGGCAGGGGCTCCTCAGCTGGGGGCCCCGTCGGGGCGGCAGTCCTCGGTGCCTCGGCGCTGGCGCTCAGCCTCGCCGCCCCCACGTGGGCCCGGCCCAGAGGGGCGAAATCTGAGCAAACCTCATCTTCAGAGGTCCTATGCCAGGTCGGCTCGCATCCAGGGGGCTGGGGTTAGGGACGGGCGCGTCTTTGGGGATGCCAGTCAGCCCGTGGCGACACGGACGCTGTTTTCACACTCCTAGACTCATGTTCAAAAGCAAGTGCAGATCGATGGACGCTTACCCGTGTGCTCAAGACGAAGACACGAAGATCGCCTTCGCCGACTACACCGTGACGTACCCAGACCAGCCCCCCAACAGCTGGTTCATCGTGTTCAGGTGAGGCGGCCAGGTGCGCGCGGGGTCGCCTTCCGCGGAAATGCCGCGCTCGCTTCTGCGGATTTTTATTTAGGATGCGTCACTTTCCTAACTTAGTCAAAGTGTATTCTACTCCTGCTGTTCATAAATTCGATGCTAATGTTACAGAAAATGCATCCACATTTCTTTAAACAAAATATGAAAAATGTGTAGGAATTACCAGAAATGTCTGCACGTATGATAATGTATCAATGTGCTTTCAGTTAAGAAAGGAAATTTTTAATGTCAAGAAATAGCAAGTTAGCTGAAAGTCACAAGTTACATATAAATTGAGATTGCTCCAAGGATTTGGATTTATGTGACAAAATAGAGTATGAGTAATTTTTAAAAGAAAACGATTTGTGTGTGCTGTACTTGTGTGGGACTTTAGACTTAGCTTTTTTTTCTCAGAGATTCATTTTACGGGAAAGTTCATGCTTTTCTAATTTCAGAGAAACCTTCTTTGTTCCTCAAGACATGATTTTGGTCCCCAAAGTGTACACGACCCTCCCCATCTGCCTCCTGCACGTGGTCAACAATGACACCCTGGAACAGGTGCCCAAGGTGTTCCAGAAGGTAGTGCCACACCTGTACACCAGGAATAAGGTGGGTCCCGCGTGCAGCTGGGGCAGAGCCTCGGGGAGCCGGGACGGCGGCGCGCGGCACCCTCCCCCGCTCGTGTCCCCCGCCGGGCAGCGCGTCCCCACCGCCCAGCCCGCTCCCACGTCCCTCTAGGGCACACAGGGCAGAAGGAAAGCCCTGGAAATCCCACTGTGGGAAACCAGAAGTCGTGGAAACCCTCAGGACAGATGCATCTAAAGAGCGAGTCTTATCCCGAAACCAGATGAGCGGATCGCCGCTCTTTCCCGCCGAGCTCTTATTCTACTCCCGAGTACTTTGAGAGGTTGGACCCCTGGCCCCCCGCGTCCCCCGCCTCCCGCGAAGCCCCACCTCTTGGGTCTGGACCCCATTCCTTCTAACAGGAAGGTGACAGAGGTGGGCCTGCCCTTGGACTGGAGACCAGGCCTGTCCAGCGCTGACCTTCCATCCCTTAGCTTAGGGCTCTGGACCTCTCCGTTTTCCTCTTGGGATTCTAGTCATCCTTGGCTTCTGAAGTCCATTTCCGCCATATGAGCCTATGCATTTTTAGTATTTTGTATCAATTAAGATGTACCTATCTGATGAATACTGGTTTAGGAAGTAAAGGATAAACAAAAATAAATGTCTTAACTCCATGCAAAAGCTAACAAATCTTTTTGAGTAATTTCAGTAAACTTTTAAAAATATCAGGACAACTAAATGACTTTGTGATAAAATTCAATCCAACTTTTTAATATGCAATGTGTATTACAAATATACATATACATGTTAGAATTTTTTAAATGCTATTTCCTGTTAATTAGACTATGTTGATATTTAATTATAATTTTTAAAACTCTGGATATATTTTTTATACCATTAGCATGTTTCCTGTTATCCCTCTTGGAATATACATTTTCTGAATATAGTAGTCAAATTTTACTAAGTTTGAAGATAATATCCAATAGAAATCTGAGCTTAAATTATTTTTACTTTGTATGAAATTTGGAAAGTTACATTTTTATTACATTTTTATGAGAAAATATGAATAAATACTAGACATTTTTGCAAGCAGTTACTGCAAAATTACTTGCATATTTTAATTTATAATGTGTATATTTGAATTTATACAGATTAATATATTTTTAAAAATTCACTTGATTAAAATCATGCATCAGTGACTTTTTAATTGATTTTAGAAGGGTATTCTTATTTCATTAAAAAATTAGAGCAATTTGCTAATTAAAGTCAATTTCTGTACATCAAACATGTTTTTATAAATTTTATTTATTTGACCCACACACATCTTTTCGCATTATCTTTAACCATTTTGTGATAATGAATGGCATTTTATTAAAATCACAGAATTAGGAAATTTGTTTGTAAGCCTCACCCTCAGCTGCAGAGCGCTTGGTGCTAACCCACCTTTACAGAGGAGAACTGGTTCTCCGGCAATGCGTGTGTGAACACAGATGGATTCACTTCTTAGTGTTTGTCCGAGGACACTGTCAGGTCTGACACAGATTTACTCTTGGCTGTAAACAGTTTATTAACTTGTGATAGGAGAGCAAAGTCCCCAAAGTCAAGATGATTTCATTCAAATAGAGACTCTCTTTAGGTCTTTAATGCAACCGAGCTCTAAAAATGAGCTCCATTCTACTCGGTAAGTAGATGAATATCAGTCATGGACACTTAATTGTGGAAGGAACCATAGGGATATGTTATCGAACCGCCATGCAATCCTCATTTCTGCCCAACATAACTTGCTTTCATTTAGGTTTGTCTTGGTAACTCCGGAGAGAAGCTGCGGCCCTAGGGTGAGCCTGAACTTGGGGGCAAGTCTACATGATGCGTTTGAGTCAGTGGGCAGAAGGGCATTCTGTTTCCCTGAACTACACATCATTTCTCAAGTGGGATGCAGGACACACCCATCCCCTCTCTCTAAGACCTTGTCTCTTGCACCTCCTTGTTCTAGCTCTTCTTAGAAGAAAACGGAGGGGGCGGGGAGGAGAAAGCGGAGCTGCGTAAAGAGAAGAATAACTTCAGGGTGGCCCCTTCTGTGCTGTGGTTTCCTTTCCTCGTGATTCTTGGTCTTTGAGAGTCTCCCAGGACTGAAGGCACCCCACGGGGCTTTCCCCCCTGTCGAAATGGGGATGCCCACCGTCCCTTGGCTTGGCAGCCTGGGATATCATTGGCATGTGTTCAGGCCATCGTTCCCCAGTGGCGCCCACAGAACTGGAGTTCCTCAAGATAGTCCACATCAAAAGCCGATGAAAGCACACCATTAAAACAGAGTTATTTCAAGATTCCGAGAGCCTTTGATAAGCTAGTGTAGGCGCCATAGCCACAGAAAGGAGCTCTAATACACAGAATTTCCCGAATGTACTAGGTCGTGGAAGCCTGTTTTCATAGCTCCTCTTGGTTCACATTCCACAGAGCACGCTTTGGAGTGCACGTCTCTGGATTAAGACTCCTGTGGTTCTCACACATGGTGCTTCCTCTCCTGCTCTTTCTCTCTGTGTGTAAGTTGTCATCGCAGGAACCCCGCTGCCAGGCCTACTGAATCCTGGGCTTCCTCCTCCTGGCTGCACATGACGCCTCTGCATGGAGTGGCCTTGAAGGACAGCTGAGCGTCTCCATTTGGGCAGATAACGCCTGGGTTAGTTCTCAGGCCTGTACGCTCAGGCGGGAGCTCTGAGGGACATGTGCAGGACCACCAGAGAGCACCCAGTCCACAGGAGTGACACCTCGAGACCTTGGCACGTGCCTTCCTGAAACCCACAGGCACCGTCTCTGCAGTTTACTCAGGAGAGACATGAAGTTTCTGTCCCCAGTAAATGCACGTTGGCTCTCGGGACTCACGGCTTTGCTCTGGGGGCTCTCAGAACCTTCCTTTCTAGGATCTGCTGCACAGGCTCAGCGTGGACTTTCACTAGACTCATTGTGGGTTGTGGGGCTCAGACGCTTCACTGTGAACCTCAGAACTGCATCTGCTCTCATGCGTCTTTCCCCACCATCCCTCAGAGGCCGTCAGCTGGAAGTCTCAGTTCTCAGCACGCTACCTGTAGCTGTTTCCCTTCAGGAGGCATTTCAAACAGGCAGGTGCTCTCTCACAGCCCTACCACCCACCTAGCATTAGACTTTCACTAGCTAATATTTATTCTAGCCTTTTGGTCTGAAACTCAGTTTCTGAGTCAGGACAGACACAAAATAAGAGTTGTGTAATCCTTCTTCTCAAATGCATTAGAATCATAAGATCAAGCAATAGTGATGATAGAAAGAAACCTTATTAACATTCAGGAAAATTCAGGAGAGGCAAGCCAAGCATTTGGGCATGTGCTTCCCACGTGGGCATCTGGCCAGTTACAAATGGGTGATGAGAACCTTGAAAGGCTGAGAAACACTTTTAGGAGACTTGAAGGAACGAGGAACAAAAGGTGGGGTGGGTGTTGCAGTGCGGGGAGCCTGCTGAACTCCCCATGCTTTGAGCTGAGATTCCGAATGGCTGGGATAGAAGCTGGAAGCCCCGATGGCCTCAGGTCAGCCAGGTTTCGGGTCTGGGGAGGAGGGGCTGGGCTGGGCCCCCGAGGCCTGGCTAACGCACACCGGGCTCCTCCCTAGAGGAAGGTGACCCCATTCTAAGCTTTGGATTATTCTTGTAGACAGTTTTTCAAATGAGATATCTGGCAAACAATTAGAAAAAAACATACACGTGAGAAGATAAGACAACACAGACAGAAATCAGAAGAAACAAAAGATGTAGAAACAGAATCTCAGGGGAATCCAGATTTTTCAGGTGTCATTGGCGAGCTCTGATACTGTGCTGCTTGCTGTCTGCAGGAACCATCAGATGAAATTGGGAATCTCAGAAGAAAATGAACCTGTACAATGAAACATGGGAAACCTGGAAAGAGCAAAATAGAGATTTTTAGAACACAAAAACACATTAACAAAATTATGAACTCTCTGGATGTATTTATTAGCAGTTTAGTAAACAAGATAGGTCAGAGGTAAATACCAAGAATCAAGAATGAATCCTGTAGAGAAGGATGGGTAAAGACAAAAGAGTGCCTGAGAGACGAAGAAGATGCAGTGAGGAGACCAAGCACGTGAAGTTGAAGTTCTAGATAAAGAGGAGAGAATGTGGCAGAAGCAATAGTTGAAAAAGTGGCAGCTAACAAGTGCCAAGCACTGATTACAGATATCAAGCCACATGGATATGAAGTCCTATGAGTCCCAAGCAGGATGAAACTTTAAAAACCCGTCCTATGCACGTCATGATAATATTGATGAAAAACAAATATTGATGAAGCGTGGGCCACCAGGAGAGCCTGTGCCAGTGCTTACACAGGCGCTCAGTCTGCTGCCGTTCATTGAGCTGTGCATTTATATATCGAGAAATACGTTTGTCAAAATGGATGAATGAATTCTACTAAATGGAAAAGTAGGCTAGTTAAGACTGTGTGTAGCATGGTTGCGTATGTTTAAAAGATAAAATCTATATTTTGTATTGAGGGTTGTCAGATTTAGCAAATAAAATTACAGAGTGTCCAGTTACATTTGAATTTCAGAAGCAACATTTTTTTAAATTAAAATTATGTCCAAGATATTGCATGGGTAATAATTATACTTAAAAATGAAGCTTTACTTTTTCCCTAACAACCCTAATATATATATGTTTATTAAAAATTCTGTAAAATTGTATACCCAAATAATATTGGCTCTCTTTATTTGGTCAAACTCTGGTTGATTTTTCTGTTCCTCTTATTTATCTGTTCTTTCTTATTTTCTTTTCCCTTATTACCCCCAAATATGTGTATATTTTGAAAAAATAATCAATGTTAAAAAAAATCATGACTGGATATATAACTGGATGATTTCTATATTGAAAGAAATAACATGCCATGATCATTCAGACCCAAAAGTCATTGGTTTTAAGAATCAGAGGAGCAAGTATATCCAAAATTTACATATAATTCTTTAAATTCCTTTCCTGCTGGAAATATCATTTAGTCAAATTTGAAATGGAGTCCAGGTAATTCTTTTCAATCAGTTGTTACTCTAAAATATAAAAGAATATGAAAGATTCTTGACATATGAATAAGAAAAAGACAGCCCAGTATTTTCCTAAATCCGTCTTAATTTTTTCATTAAGTTTTTTTTCTTTATAGTCCATCTTAAAAGGTAGATTTAAATCTGGAGCTCTGGTCCTTGGCCTTGTAAAGTTAAATCCCATTTATATAATAAATTATTTGGTAATATTCCTTTACTAGTCGAGATGAAATTCGCAGGTGGCCTTGACTGCACACCTGTGGCACCGAGCCCTGTGCGTGGAAGTGGAAGCTACCATGGTGTCACTTCCTTCCCCACTGAGGGCCCCGAGAGGAGGGCGAGGGCGAGGGGGGAGTGCTGGCCTGTGCTGCGGGAGACCCCGGAGCAGCTCCTCCCACCGGGTCTTCCTCTGACTGTCCTAACTAGAGAGAGGCCAGGAGCCAGAGACAAGTCAGGGTGCTGGGCTGACCCCTGGTCCCCGACGGTCGCGGCGTCCACAAACATCGGCCTCGCTCAGGCTAACACCCAGGCTGACCTCGGGGACCAGGGGGACGTCTGTGGATGCGCCCGGCGTCTGCCGGTGACCTGCAGGCCACGCGCCTGTCCTGGGCCCACGGGCCGGACTCTCTCTAGTCGGGGTGGGGGACTTCTGAGCCCCCGGGTGGGTGCCCCGGAGGTGGGCGGTCAGGGCCTCTGATGACGTCCACTCACGTCTACTCGTCTGGGCTCTGACACCGCCTTTTACTGTTTTCTCCCTGTTTCTCTGCAAATAGAGAAGCGAGGGGAAGCTTTGGCGGCGGGCCCTGCAGCTGGTTTCGCCCTTTCTCGGCTCCGTCCTGTGTGAACGGGCGCGTGTCCCCTAGAGCAGGGGCAGCAGTCACCCGCTGCGGCCAGGCGGACGGCGCTGCCTGGCGCCCCCGGGAAGCGGCCGGAAGAGTCATTTTGCGTTTTTAAGCTGAGGATCGTTTTCCTCCTTAATAGATAGTTAGAAACGGGCCGGCACACGCGGAGGACTTAGGGGTGGCCGCGTTACCGTGGAGTTGCTCGTTTTGAAAACGTTCGCGGAGAGGCCCGGGAACACGTCTGCGGGAGGGGAGCGCGCAGGAAGGGGTGACGCTCCTCCGGCGGCCCTCTCGCCCGCAGAAGGGGTACACGTTCGTGGCGGAGGCCCTGACGGGGGACGCCTACGCGCCGGGCTCCCGGTGGAAGCTGCGCCTGCTCGGGCCCTGCGCCCCGCTGCCCGGCCTCGCCCGGGACGCCCCATGCAACATCTTCGCCATCAAGGAGGTGAGAGACTACTACGTCCCCAACGACAAGAAGGTCGTGTTCAGGTACGGGCGCGTGGCCGGGGCCGGGGAGAGGGCCGGGAAGGCGGGTGCTGGGGCGAGACGCGGGCGCGCGCGGTTCTGAGTCTCACCGGAGCCCTCGGGAACCGCTGGCCTGGAGTGGGGCAGCCACACGGGTGCCACAGAGGCCCCGGCTTGCACGCTGCCCGTGGCCTGGGGCTTCCTTCGTCCTCCCTCGCCTTTTCCCTGCACCCCTGGTTCTCCTTCCGCGCCACCTCTGGGGTGCCCCGTGTGGCCGCTCCACCTCCCCTCCCCTGCCCATCTGCACGCTGCGGGACCAGCGCCAGGAGCAGCGTCTGGCGGTCCTGCCCTGGCTGACGTCCACCTGCCCCGCCCCTCGGTCCCGCCCTGGCTGACGGCCACCTGCCCCGCCCCTCGGACCCTCCTGCCTTTTGTCTGTGCAACTGCTGCTCGTAGAATCACAGCGTGCTTTGCATCTTCTTTTCACACTCATTGTCAGTCTGTCATCTATTTCTATCAGCCTGTCTCTAGCTATCAGCTATCATCTAACCACTTATCTATCTATATCCACCTATAATCTATATCTATCCATGTATTATCTCTCTTTCATCCATCTACCTATCACTATCATGAATCAGTATCCATTCATCCATCCCTCCAGCCCTCTAGTCGTTTACATACCCGTCCTTTATTACAGATCCTTTCTAACTCACGTAAGTAACAATGTGAGTTATTCACTGCTTTAAAATCTTTGCCACTTTCCATCGGCTGCAGGGTGGAGTCCCGCCTGTTCAGCCCGCTGTTCAGTGCCCCTGCTCCCCCTCCGCAGGCACTGTGCACGGAGCTGCCACCAGCCCCCCACATCCCGTGAGTTTTGGGTTCCTCGCATCTCTCCTCGTGTCCCCATTTCCTGGTAACCCACCCCTGCTGGTGATGATTTTTCAAACCTCAATCCTTTGTGCTTAACCCTCCAAATACGCCAGCCAGGCCTGGCATGTCTCTGTGTCCTCCGCTCATCCTGAGCCTGTGACCTGCCAGCATCAGCTGCACCGTTTCAGAACAGTCTCTGTAAGATTTTGCATTTGTTGGGGCAGGATCTGCGTCTTGTTGCTACAGGACCCGGCACAGTGCCTGATGCAAACCACCCTCGGGAAACTCTCTGTTACTAACTGAGTTCTTAGAATACTTGTTTTCTCTTTTTGATGCGTACATACCATTTTGCTTTCAAAAATAATAATTACTCACTACAAAATATTTGGAAACTCTGTAAATATATTATGAAAGAAATAAAAGCTATCCATACTCATATAACCTAGAAAAAAGTTGCATGCTCTTACAGTGTATTTCTATTCATAGCTTTTACATGTAATGAAAAATAATCAGCAACAAGACTTGTTTCTTGTATTCTGGCTGATTTTGCTCTACAAGTCTTATTTATCTGTACTTTTAAATTTTTTCTCATAACAAACATGTATAAATCCATGTAATGAAAAATAACCACCAATGAGATTAATTTGCAGCACATCTGCAGCATTACCCCATTATTATTTTTGAAAGTTCTGTTCACACACCGCCCCATCCGTCCTAAGTGTGCACTCAATGCTCATGGTTTCATCACAGGGCCATCTATTCACCGCCGATCAAATGAGAACACTCTCATTTCTTTCAAAAAGCGATTCCCTCACTTTTGTCCCCTATTGTCGTTTGGCTTTGCTTTAGCGCCTGTGTTAGAGTCGATGAAAGAATATTACAGGTTGGTGTCGCTTGTACTTTCCCACGTACCACCTCTTGTTAACACTGGTAATGGTGCTGTGCGCTGGTTCTAGCTCACGTCA
>PVIY010059017.1:0-12223 GCA_004026745.1 Myrmecophaga tridactyla | reverse complement strand
ATGTATAATCTTTTTTTCTCTATTATCGTTTTATTTCTTTTTCTGATGTCTTTTTATTTCTTTTTCTAAATCGATGCAAATGTTCTAAGAAATGATGAATATGCAACTATGTGATAATATTAAGAATTACTGATTGTATATGTAGAATGGAATAATATCTTAATGTTCTTTTGTTAAGTTTTTTAATTAATAAAAAAAAGAAAAAAACATAAAAAAAAATTAACTCAAAGTGGGTCAAACACCTAAATAAAGAACTAGCACTATAAAGTTTCTAAAAGAAAATATAGGGAAACATCTTCAAGACCTAGTAATAGGAGGTAGCTTCCTAAACTTACACCCATAGCACAAGCAATAAAAGAAAAAAAAGATAAATGGGAACTCCTTGAAATCAAATACTTCTGCACCTCAAAAGACTTTTCAAGGCTGGGCCACGGTGGCTCAGCAGGCAGAATTCTTGCCTGCCATGCAGGTCCCGGGTTTGAGTCCCAATGCCTGCCCACACCAAAAAAAAAAAAAAAAAAAAAAAAAAAAAAAAAAAAAAAAAAAAACAAAAAAAAAAAAAAAAAAAAAGACTGTTGAAAAGATGAAGAGGCAGCCAACTCAATGCAGAAAATATTTGGAAATCACATATCAGACAAGGGTTTGATATCCTGTATACACAAAGAAATCATACAACTCAACAACAAAAAACAAACAACCCAATTATAAAATGGGTTAAAGATATGAATAGACATTTTTCTGAAGAGCAAATACAGATGGCTCAAAAGCACATGAAGAGATACTCATTTTCATTAGCTATAAAGAAAATGCATATCAAGACAACAATGAGATACCACCTCACACCTATAAGAATAGCTGCTATTAAAAAAACAGGAAACTATAAATGTTGGAGATCTCTTTTAGTCTTTAGTATCCTAGAGCAGCTAGAAATAAAAACCTAAAATTGTGGAATCGTAACCCACGTCAAACTCTGAAATATGTTCTACAACTAACTGTGGTGCTGTGCTTTGAGTTATTGCTTTTTTGTATATACGTTATTTTTCACAAAAAAAAGAAAGAAAAAAGTCAATTGTGGTGATAAAAAAATATTTAAGCCTTCTAACCTCCTATTTTCTGGAGCAGCTAGAAGGAAAAATCTGAGAGGATCATATGGTAGCCTATGACAAACTCTGGGATCTGTCCTGTAACTACTTGTTGAAGAGTGCTTTGCAAACTATTGCTTTTTTTTTTTTTTTGCATGGGCAGGCTTCGGGAATCAAACCTAGGTCTCCAGCATGGCAGGCGAGAATTCTGCCACTGAACTACCATTGCCTGCCCAACTATTGCTTTGCTTTGTGTATATGTTATACTATACAATAACAAAGTTTTAAAAAATCTTAAAATACATAATTTCTAAATTCACACTTTTATTAAAGTAAAAAAAAAAAATTGTATGCTGTTCTGAGACCCTTACTTCTTTTTTTTTAATATGGGCAAGCTCTGGAAATCTTACCAAGGTCTCCAGCACAGCAGGCTAGAATTCTGCCACTGAGCCAACGGTGCACTGCCCTGAGCTTTACTTTTTAAAACTAAAATAATTTGAAGAATTTTTTTCCATCAGACCTAAGGTAGAGGCATGCGGTTTGCTACCCTACATCCTGTGAAAAGGAGGATTTTCTTCTCCACCTTTTAGACAGAGCACTGATTCAGAAAGAGCAGATTGAGACCAGTGCCAACAAGAAATGAAGGCACAGTTACCGCACGGAGGGGAAAGCAGGAAGGCCTGTTTAAATTGTGGTTGCAGCAAATATCTTTAGGGAAGAAAATTCCAGGTTGAACTTATTAGGAGGAGTATTTCTGTAAATATTAAAATATAAGATTTGTGATTGTAATAGGAACTTAAATCACTTTAGGGGTATGTGATACAGATGAAAAATTCATTATCATTGTAAATTTGACTAAGTATTTGTAGTTAGAGACATCTGTGATAGTGCCACTTGCCAATTAATTCTGAATGTTTTCATGTTAAAAATTCTCTGGGTAGATGAGGATTCTCTACAAAAGGAGAAAAGCAAGATCCTTTAAAGTATTAGTGTGATTAGAATCTTTGCTGAATAAAACCATCATAGCTACAGTTATAACAGGACTGTTTCTACATTTTGGCTTATAGCCCATAACCACTCGGCTTTGCTAATAACAATAAAACTGCTTTGCAAAGATGTTTCTTTAATTAATATGTTTACTTAAGTGTTGTCCTTTGACTTCTTTTAGCCCCAAGATTTGAATAATCAGCAAACTGCCATCCTGACCTCTACTCTTTCTTTAAATTCTTAGAAGCTCCATGAGAACAGAAAACTTCTCTGTCCCCAGTGGCTAAAACAGAATCAGGCACATTATTAGACACTAAATAAATAGCAGAATAAATTAATTAATTGGCCTTAACTATCAATCTGAGATGATAATTCTCAAAACCACATCATTAGTTCTGTACTTCTGTCCTATACATCTAGGTATCTGTTTGTCCTTTCACTCGTACCCAGCCATCATGGGTTAAATTCACCTTGTTCAACATTGAACATCTATCGCTGCTGTCTCCCAAATCTCAAGTCTCATTGATACAGTCATTTATCCGTCACCCACATTTAATGCTTTAGTCTCACCTTTGATTTATTGGTCTTTTTATTTTCCAGGTGCACATACTTCAACAAACAGAAGATAAGTGCCAGGTACTATTGAGTGCAACCACAGAGTCAAAGCGTTCTGTTAATTTTACCCTAGTGCAACAGTTCTCAGATGATTTCAGGACACCTCTTAACAATTACTGAGGATCCTAAAGTCTTTTGTTTTGTGTGTTATGTCTACCGATATTTACCATGTTAGAATTTAAACTGAAAATATCTTAAAATATATATTAATCCATTTTTTAAACAACAGTATAACCCATTACATGTTAACATAAATAACATTTATAAGAAAAATAGTTTTTCCAACCCCCGCCACCCCAAATTAGTGTGAAGAACACCATTGTTTTACAATTTCACAAATCTCTTTAATGTCTGGCATAATAAACAACAACTGGGTTCTCACGTATCTTCTGCATTCAATCTGTCATGATATTTTTTTCTTTGTATGCTGTATGGCGGGGGTTATATTTATTCTTTTTCCATGTGAGTATCCCCTTATTGCAACACCATTTGTTGAATTTCTGTTTTTGTTTTTTGTTGGTTTTTTTTTTTTGTTTACTTGTTTTATTGGGGGGAGTGCATGGGTTGGGAATTGAATCTGGGTCTCCCACATGGCAGATTCGAATTCTACCACTGAACTACCCTCGCATCCCCATGACATGTTGTTTTGATTGAAGTATATAAGGAAAATCTGGTTTCATACAGATAGATAATTGGAAAAGGGAAGGGGATTTTAATAGCTTTTCCAGATAACTGTAGGTATTTTTATTTAATGCCACACTAAAACTCAACAAGTGATAATTTCTTAAAAGTTTGTTCCAATATGGAATCTGAAATCATATCAACTAACTTTTGGTACTCTGGTTTGTTAAAATCCGTTGTTCTGTCTTGCACTTTGAATGTTCTTTTTACCCATGCATGACTTTGTGATATGCATTTTGTATTTGGAAGATATTGATTCACTGTATTTTGCAGATCTTCCAAATTAACTCACATTTCCTTATATAATATAAGAAAAAATATGTGTTAATAGCACCACTAATCTCATCAGAAAAATCTTTTAAGTATTGGGAAAGTATCAAGTTCATAGGGATGAATATAAGTTTTCCAAACTTTTAATTTTTACCAAAAGCTTGTATTTTATTATTGGCAATAACTACCATCCGTTGTAGTCCTTGAGTTGACATTTCCTTGACATGTCTGCCAAACACCCAAGTCTGAGTAACCATAGTCTATCACTGTCCTTTCAGGTAAAAATGGTGTCCCAGATAAAAGCAATGGTTTCAGCCCATCACTCACTCACAAGCATGCTTTTCCTCGAGACAGCCGCATGCTTCAGTGCGCCGCAGAAGCACTCGGTGAGCGCTTCAGTGTTTCCTAACAGAATACAAAAAGGATGCATGCTGAAGGGTCAAAATTGAATACAACTGATAACTTTTACTGCTTCTTCAAGACATTCAAATGAACCTTAAGTGAAATTGGCTGTGGTGTGTGTGTGTGTGTGTGTGTGTGTGTGTGAGACAGAGAGAGTGCACGGTGATGAAGGAAAATGCAATGAATGCTAATATAGTTGGTGCCACAGCTTTGATCCAGGTAAAGGGGCCAGGAATTCACACACCATTCTTCCTCACCATCATTGCAAAAGTCAACACAAAAAAAAAATGGCAAATAAAGTCTGAGTATTATGATGAAGGGTTTCGACCTCACGAGACCTTTTCAGTGGGTCCATGGAGACATTTTGAGAACTACTCCTTTAGGCTTTTAGGTTGTCATGACAAACAAGGTCCCTTTTGCTGTGGAGCTTAAATTCTAGTGAGGGAAGACAGTCAATAAGTAGAGAAGTAAAAAAGATAATTTCAGAGCATGATCAGTCTGGGGCAGGGATAAGTAAGAGGCAAGGGATAGAGTTAACTAGGAATGGGGTGGGGCTCACAGTGAAAAGGAGTTTCTTGGAATAATTTCCCTGAAAAGTTTCTCTCTCAACTGATGCATTGATTCTTTTTGAAGCTTTGTGTTTTATTTTAAGTGAGATATAGACAAAGAGCAGTGAACTGTCAAATTGCACAGTCCACTCTGACTAATTCCTCTATATAAGATGGTCATTGAGTGACTTTTCTAACTTTCGGGTGGCCCAAACGAGGAGGTTACAAAAGCATAAAACCCTACTGCCAAATCTATGTGAGGCAAAGGTTGTAACTCCCTCTCTATGAGCAAACCTCACCTGAGGACCTAGGTGTCAGGGAACCTAACAGCCAGCTTTGGTAGGAAAGGGCCATCTTCCCACCAAACACTGCAATATGAGCAGCTGTGTCACATTCATGAAACGTTTGCACTGATCCAGCAGCATCTCTTCTATCTCACCTCTGCTTCCTGTCACCCCCATCCCTGCTCTAATCCTCAAACACTGAGTGAACAGTCTAACTTTGCTCTAAAAGTCTTAAGTAAATCTTAAGGTCAGGTTTACTCCTTGGTTGTAGGTATCCTGTTGTCTGCATCGCAATGAAACCGTGTTCCTTACTCAGTTCAGACACTTGATCCACAGCCTTCATAACAGACTGGTCTCTGCTTATCAAGGAGCTCTGCTCTGAGCTTCTGGAAGTCATGTGATTAAATCAACACATGGATATGTGTCCTTTTGCTCTTGACAGTAAGGAAGATGTATGCTTGATCAATATTCTACCTCTAACCTCTGTAGTACTTACTAGACTGTAAGCTCCAAGAGGCCAGGACTTTGTCTATTTCCTTTCACTTTTGTATCCCCAGCATCCAGCACAATGAACACACAGTTTGTGTTCAATGACTATCTGTTGAATGATGGGATGATGAAATAGGTAGTTTACTGAATACATGAAAATAGACATAAGAGTGTACTGGAAAATATATTCATTCATTTGGTCTATTATTTCGTATTCCACAAATATTTATTGAGCACTGACTATGTCAGGCACTCTGTTAGATATTAAGAATATGAAATCCATGGGTGAAACAATCTCACCAGGGCTTTTCCCAATAGATAGATTCAAAATAGTCCTATATTCAGTCCGTAGCATGAGTTACAAGGCCCCTGCATGCACCACACTGTACTACACCCAGAAAAGTGAAAAGAAACAGAAGATGGTTCCTTTCATCACAGAGCTGTCAATCTAAAGGTCAAAGAACACAGTCATATACAAAATACTTTAAAGTGGTATGGAGCGACACACATATGAACAAGAAGATATTAACAAACCACGAACAGTATCAGAATGTCACACTCTCTGAGTAATCGAGTGATCATTAATCATGCAGTCTCATCAGGGTTTCTGTTGGCCTGCCAAGCTCTCTCACCCTCTACTTGGACAAAACAGGCAAAATTGCCCCTCAGGCAAATCTCAGGGAGGCTGCATCTAAAGCTGTGTCCTGATTCCCCAACAGCCTCTCTTTTAAGAACCCAGTTGAACTTTCCTTCTAACTTCTCACCACAGTTTGCAATTATAGATTTGTTTGAGTCTTGTCTTTCTCCTTCAATAAGCTGCAAGCTCCAAAGAGGCAGAGAGTGTGTGTTTTAACCAGGCTATTATCCAAATGCTTTGCACTGTGCCAGTCAATATTTGTTAACTATATGAATTAATAATGATCACAAATTCCTGCTTAAGATATTTCAATATTTTGATAGAGGTTTTAAGTTGTAATTCAGGAATCTAATTGGTTGGTTCCAATTAGGAACTGGCCGCATCGGGTTTATCTTTCCACCGAGTTAAATGACTGTTTTCATCAACTCTGGGCAAAGTTCTGGGCTAGACTGTAGTCTCCTTTAAAAAACTAAACTATAATTAACTTTTAAATATTACTTTATTATTTTTTATTTATATTTTTATTGTGCTGTATTTAGATTTATGCCTTTAAATAACTCAAAAGTAACAAAGACACTTTTAAGTAAAGGGATGAGAGATATGAAACATTTATTTAGCTTTACCAGAATTTTAAAGTGGATGACTGCTGCTTAGCTGGAAAAAACAAAACAAAACACAGCTCAACTGTGTCATTTTCTGGTCATTAGGTGGAGCCACTGCTACCGTTGGTTTTTAAAATCTAAGCCTATTTATAGAGAAACTTCCTCTTTGATTATCTCAAAACCAAAACCTCTTATTTTAACTTGATGAATTTTTTCATTTAACTCAATGAAAGTATTTTAACTCAATGAATCCCCTTAAGAAAGATCCTGAGAATTCATATACATTTTAACGTTTAGAAATGCTGCTTATTCGAATTTTCAGAGAGGTTTGAAGTGCCCTGTTGTGTCTATTAACCACACTATGATGAGTTAGAAAAACTAGTGAGGCAACTATTTAAAAGGAAAGAATGATTTATGTCTGGATGTCAGGGCATTAAAATCCTGGTGTCTTAGTAAGTTGTGACACATGGATTTTCCCTACAGAAAAAGAGAGAGAGAAAGAAAAAAAAAGAATCCGTGCTGATTTTACAGTTTGGTCCCAACAATTACTCTGTACCCTATAATTGTGCTTGCTCTTTCATTTCCTCCTTTAATGAAAAAGGAAGCTGCTGTTGCTAAATGTTTGAACTCAAAACATTAGACAGGACAACTACATAATAAAATGGGCACGCACAGGCAAGGAGGCTGGGCTGACTCCATCCCCCATTATTTTTCCTTTCTCAGTCTTCTCTCCTTCTTCATTTCCTTCCACATTACATTATTTTTTCCTACCCTTTTCCACTACCCTTTCCTCCTTCTATCATACCTCGACATTAAGTCTCTCAGTTAAAGCATTGGTGACCACTTCCACTTGGACTCAGGAATTTTTTTTTTTGTTTTTAAGATCATATACCTATTTATTCAGAAACAGAAAATAAATCCAGATTCTGAACTCTTGGCTGTCCCATTTTACCCCAACCTTCTGGAACATATTGCATTTCAGCTCCTTATATGACTTATATTTCAGCTTCTTTATAATACTTATAAAGTATTAGTTAATTTATTTTGCTTATCTATCTAAAATACATATACATTCAAACCCAAGTTGCAGGTCTACATCTAAAAAAAATATATCTTTATTGTAAACAACAAACATACAAATATTCTTGACATGGTTGCAATCAATAGCTCACAATATAATTACATAGTTGTGTATTCATCACTATGAGCATTTTTAAAAAATATTTGCATCTCTCCAGCAAAAGAAATCAGAAAGTAAAAAGAAAACTCATACATGCCCACCCCTTACCCCTCCTTCTCAATGACCACTAGTATTTCAATCTACTCAATTTATTTTAATCTTTGTTCCTGCTATTATTTATTTCTTATCCACATTTTTTACTCATCTGTCCATACCATAGATAAAGGAGCATCAGACACAAGGTTATCAAAATCACACAGTCACATTGTAAAAGCTTTATCATTATACAATCATCTTCAAGAACCATGACTACTGGAACACAGCTCTATCTACAGGTAGCTCCCTCTAGCCACTTTAACACATCATAAACTAAAAAGGGGATAGCTATATTATGCGCAAGAATGACCTCCAGCATCAGGAGATAGAAATAGGGTAGATATTGAGTAATTGGAGCTGAAGGGATACAGATTGTGCAACAGGACTGATTGTAAAAATTCAGAAATGGATAGTACAATACTACTAGTATAATAATGTTAGTACACTGAATGAAGCTGAATGTGAGAATGATGGAGGAGGGCTGGGGGCACAAATGAAATGAAAAGGAAAGATGGACGATAAAAACTGAGATGGTATAATCTAGGAATGAATGGAGTGTACAGTGATAGTGACTAAATGTACAAATTAAAAAATGTTTTTGCATGAGGAAGAACAAAGGAATGCCAATATTGCAGCGTGTTGAAAACAGATGGTAATACATATTTTAAAACTAACATGTGAGATCAAAGCAAAAAATGTTTATTTCTTACAAAATTTATATTTTGACTAGTGCATCTCCTAATATAACTTATATGGACAGTTTAATTGAACATCATAAGTGCATGGAACCTTGAGTAGGGCATGAGATTTTGTAGGTTTGTCCAGAGTGATGCCCCAATAAATCCCAGAGTGATTTGAACAGTGAATAAAAAAGTATTTGCAAAGTCCCCTTGGGGGAATGGTGAGAAAGAGGGAAAATTCAACTTCCCTATTTGGAGAAGGCCTGATATTCTCACAAGTAGTGAGGACAACAAAATCAATAGGCCAAACCCTCAATCTTGGGGTTTGTTCATATGAAACATCCCCACAAAGGATAGGCTAAGCCTACTTAAGACTAGGCCTAAGAGTCACCCCCAGAGAACCTCTTTTGTTGCTCAGATGTAGCCTCTCTCTCCAGTCAACACAACAAGCAAACTCACTGCCCTCCCTCTCTCTACGTGGGACATGACCCACAGGTGTGTAAACCTGCTTGGCAACGTGGGACAGAAAACTTAGAATGAGCTGGGACTCAGCATCAAGGGATTGAGAAAACCTACTCGACTGAAAGGGGGAAGAGAAAAATGAGACAAAATAAAGTGACAGCAGTTGAGGGATTTCAAATAGAGTTGAGAGGTTATCCTGGAGGTTATTCTTATGCATTATATAGATAATCACCTTTTCAGTTTAAGGTGTATAAGAGAGGCTAGAGGGAAGTACCTGGAAATGTAGAGCTGTGTTCTGGTAGCCATGCTTCTTGAAGATGAATGTATAATGACATAGCTTTTGCAACATGACTGTGTGTATGATTGTGAAAACCTTGTTCTGATGCTCCTTTTATCTATGGTATGAACAGATGAGTAAAAAATATGGGTTAAAATAAATAAATAATAGGGGGAACAAATGTTAAAATAAATTGGGTAGAGGAAAATACTAGTGGTCAATGAGAGGTATGGGTATGGTATGTAGAGTTTTTTATTTTTTCTTTTTATTTCTTTTTCTGGAGTGATGTAAATGTTCTGAAAAATGATCATGGTGATGAATATACAAGTATGTGATGATATTGTGAGCCACTGTGGCTCGATCGCACACCAAGTATGGGATGTTCAATCATTAAGAATGTTCATGCTGTATGTTGGTTAGTTTTCTTAAAAATTAAAAAAAAAAAAAGAATAACCTCCAGGATAACCTCTCAACTCTCTTTGAAATCTCTCAGCCACTGACACTTTATTTTGTCTCATTTCTCTCTTAATATTTTTGGTCGTGAAGGTTTTCTCAATCCCTTGATGCTGAGTCCCAGTTCATCCTAGGATTTCTGTCCCACATCGCCAAGGAGGTTTACACCCCTGGAATCATTTCCCACGTAGAGGTGAGGAGGGCTGTGAGTTAGCTTGCCGTGCTTGCTGTGAGAGAGAGAGAGAGAGAGAGAGAGGCCACATCTGAGCAACAAAAGAGGTTCTCTGGGGGTGACTCTTAGGCATATCCCTTTGCAGAGATAAGTTTCATAGCGGCAAACTCCAAGATTGAACTCAGGAATATTAACAGAAACAAACAACACCCTGGTGGCCACTGCAATGTAATGTAAAGTGAGTTTCTTTGTCTATAAAATTAACATAAAGTTCTTTCCAATTGGTTAAAATAGTTTGAAACGAAAAATTGAATGGAATTTTTAATGAATAAAATTGGCAAACAATTTTAATTTAATAAAGACAAAAATCCATATAGTTTCAAATCTAATATAGCCAAAGATATGGGAAAACAAACACTCTCTACATTGATCATAGAACTGCAAATCAGCACAGGCTTTCTGGAAAGCATTTTGCCAAAAGCCACAAAAATGCTGAAGCCCTTTGACCCAGAAAATCCACTTGCAGGGGTTTAATCTAAGGAAGTAAAGATGTCATAAGGATTTTTGTGCAGGGAATTTTATTACAGCCTGTTGATAGTAGCAAAGATTGGAAAGCACCTAAATGGCCAATATGTCTTGGCCCACTAAACTATGTGGCTCTCCAATCCCCTGGGAAAGTCTGGTGTTTTTATTTTGCGCTTGTCTCCTGAACCTCAGCTGGCTGGCTGGGACTCTGAAGGTCCATGGACCTTTCCCGTTGATAACTGCCAGTTTTCTGAGTACAAACAGCTTGGTTTCCTCACTGTGTTTTCAACTGCTGCTTAGAACTTCTAGTTATTTTCAGTTACTACTCTTTCCAGGTTCCATCCTGGTTAAAAATAAGAACTGTGCCATTTAAAATTATTATTGTATTAGCATCATGGTTAATAGGCACTTAGCAAATCTCTCTTGAATGCATGGGATGTTTGCAATCTGCCTGAAATGTAATTAGCTCTACTTCAAGCTGTAGGCCTGTATTCCTCTGCAGAAAGAAATCATTTAAATTATACTACTATGGCGGAAATGACTCTGACTCAAAGCATTTCAAATTTTAATTGAACAAAGCAACAATGATGGTTTGGCCATGGATTCATTCAACAAATGTACTGAATTCCCATTATATGTGAGGCACTGTGCAAGCCCTGGAGAGAGACCCATAAGAAAATGGGTCGTTTAAACTACACAAAGTATATTAAGAAACTGATTTAGACACTTGAATATCAGCTTCTTAATTCAGAAAGGTGGATATACCTGGAATACCCATTTCCCCTTTATTGGACATCACCTTCTTTGTATCGAGGTATTTATGAAACTGGATAGGTTAGCAGAAAGTTTTTCTGTGGGCATATAATTAGAGATAAGTGAATTTGACTAATGTAAAGAGTTATATCTTTCAAGCCATGGAAAGACCAGTGTGGCGGTTTGAAACCGTATGTGTCCCAGAAAAGCATTTTCTTAAAGTTAATCCATTCCTGTGGAAGCTGGAGTATGGAGGAAGACATCTTCTCAGTGTGGAGTGAGCCCACCTAGGTGTGTGAAAACAATGAGTATGTTCCGGCATTTGGAGAGGGCAAGCCTTCCTCCTCAGGGTTCAGGAAGAGAGCTATCACCCCTGGGTGGTAATGCCTGGGGAATCATGGAGAGTCTGGCTGCCACCCCAATGTTTGATGATGGTGGTGCCTACAGCCTAGCTGCCATTTCAGTGCTTGACAAGGGTGGACTCTTCATCCAAGTTGCCGCGGATTGCTTCAGCCGTGTCAGGCAAACCGGTACACTGGGTGGGTTTGGGGGCGAGCTCGCAGAGAATTAACCTGGGTAAGCCGGAGCCGGCGCTTTCCTCAGCCGGCGGTCGCGAGAAAAGTCTTCACTGAGGCCAGATGCGGGTTAAGGCTTTTATTGATACACACCGGGATGGGCCACCCGGGGACCCGAGGAGTGAGACATTTGGGGTTAGGAAACCCTGGGGCTCGATCGACGACCTCGAGCTCGGGAGGCGTAGGGCTTAAGTACTTTCGGGGAAGGGGCGGAGTTTAGGGCTCACACGTCAGGAGGTGACAGCCAATCCTATAAGCTAGGAGGCTGTTGCTAAGCTTCAGGCAGGTGTAGAGCTAGAATTAGAGAAGGGAGGAGAAAAACAGGAAGGGTTGTGGGTTTGTGACGAGCTACGGAAGTGGGCGGTCTACAACAAGAGGGGAAGGGGGGTAGACATAGAGAAGGATTAAAAGAATCTTTAAGTATGGCTAGGCTCCAGTCCCTGAGAAATATGC
>PVIY010059016.1:0-12223 GCA_004026745.1 Myrmecophaga tridactyla | reverse complement strand
TTATGTATTATTCTGGGGAAAAAAAGAACCATTCAGGTATATAGGCATGATATGAGCTATAATATCCATTGGATTCTTAGGGTTTATTGTCTGAGCACAGCACATGTTCACAGTTGGCACAGATGTAGGCACACAAGCATACCTCACATCCGCAACAATAATTATTGCAATTCCAACTGGAGTTAAAGTATTCAGGTGACTAGCTACTCTTCATGGGGGAATTATTAAATGATCACCAGCCATATTATGAGCCTTGCACTTTATATTTCTATTTATAGTAGGAGGGTTAACCAGGATTGTCCTAGCTAACTCCTCACTCAACATTGTACTTCACGATACATACTACGTAGTAGCCTACTTCCACTCTGTCCTGTCCATAGGAGCAGTATTCACAATTATAGGTGGATTTGTCCACTGATTTCCACTATTCTCACGTTATACACTAGATGATACTTGAGCAAAAGTATACTTTGTAATTGTATTTGTAGGAGTAAATCTAACATTTTATTTCCTCAACATTTCTTAGGGTTATCAGGAATGCCACAATGCTATTCAGACTACCCAGATGCATATACTATATGAAATACAATTTCATCAATAGGATCATTCATTTCACTAACAACCATAATTGTCATAATTTTCATAATTTGATAAGTCTTTGCATCAAAGTGTGAAGTCTTGACAATAGAGTTAGCAACAACAAATGCTGATTGACTCCATGGCTATCCACCACCATATCACACATTTGAAGATCCAGCCTTTGTAAAGTAATACCAACAAAGAAAGGAATCAAACCTCCTAAAGTAGGTTTCAAGCCAACCCCACATCCAATGTGACCTTCTTAATAATGAGGCATTAATAAAAACATTATTATGACTTTGTCAAAGTCAAATTATAGGCTTAAACCCTTTACTCCTCTTTGCCTTACCCACTACAACTAGGATTTCAAGATGCCACATCCCCAATTATAGAATAATTCTTACACTTCCATGACCACACCCTAATAATTGTATTCTTAACTAGCACATTAGTCCTAGATATTATTACACTAATACTAACAACTAAGCTAATCCATACAAGCACTATAGATGACCAAGAAGTAGAAGCAGTATAAACTATTTTACCTGCTATTATTTTAATTTTAATTGCCCTACCCTCACTACAAATCCTGTATATGATAGATGAACCCTCTATTAATGGTAAAGACTATAGGCCATCAATGATACTGAAGCTATGAATACACTGACTGTGAGGACCTGAGATTTGACTCATTTATAATCCCAACAACAGACCTTAAGCCAGGGGAGCTCTGAGTACTAGAGGTCGACAACCGAGTTATTGTACCAATAGAACTCACTATTCGAATACTAATCTCATCCCAAGATGTACTTCACTCATGAGCAGTACCATCCCTAGGACTAAAAACCGACGCTATCCCGGGACGACTAAACCAAGCTACAGTGATATCCACATGACCTGGACTTTACTACGGACAATGCTCAGAAATCTGTGGTTCTAACCATAGCTTCATACCTATCGTTCTTGAACTTGTACCACTAAAATATTTCAAAACCTGATCTATATCACTACTGTAAATCATTAGAGAAGCTAAAATTAGTATTAACCTTTTAAATTAAAGACTGGGAATTTGACTTCCCCTCAATGATATGCCACAATTAGATACATCAAAATGATTATATTTATATACAGTTATTTTGATAATCTTACCATTTTTTATCATAATACAACTAAAATTTACCAAACACTACTTTTACCCAACACCAACATCTAATATAATAAATATAAAAAAACAGCATACACCTTGAGAAGTAAAATGAATGAAAATCTATTTGCCTCCTTCATCACTCCTATGATAATAGGACTTCCCATTGTACTAATTAATTGTTATATTTCCAACTATTCTATTCCCATCACCTAACTGCCTAATTAATAACCACATGATTTCAATACAACAGTGGCTAACTAACCAAGTACTAAAACAAATAATGATAATTCATAACCCAAAAGGATGAACTTGATCACTAATACTAATTTTACTCCTTATATTTATTGGCTCAGCAAATTTATTAGGACTTCTCCCACATTCATTTACTCCTACAATTCAACTGCCCATAAACCTAGGAATAGTTATTCCACTATGAGCTGGGACAGTCATTATAGGATCCTGCCACAAAACCACATCATCTCTAGCACACTTCCTACCACAAGGACACCTATATCACTAATCCCAATACTAATCATTATTGAGACAATTAGTTTATTCATTCGACCAATAGCCCCAGCAGTACGACTAACCGCCAGTATTACAGCAGGTCATTGCTTAATACACCTAACTGGAGGAGCAACACCAGCGCTAATATCTATTAGCCTGACAACAGCACTAATCACATTTATTATTTTAGTCCTTTTACCCATGCTTGAATTCGCAGGAGCCCTCATTCAAGTCTATGTATTCACCCTTCTAGTCAGCCTTTATCTACACAATAATACCTAATGACACACGCCTACCACATAGTTAACCCAAGCCCTTGACCACTTACAGGAGCCTTATCAGCACTACTAATAACTTCAGGGCTAGCAATAAATTTCATTTTTAACTCCATTTTACCTTCTACTACTAGGACTATTAACTAACATTCTAACCATGTACCAGTGATGACGAGCTGTTATTCGAGAAAGCCTTTCCAAGGTCACCACAGATCAACAGTACAAAAGGGTCTGCATTATGGAATTATCCTATTTATTATTTCAGAAGCATTCTTTTTTGCAGGACTTTTCTGAGTCTTTTATCACTCAAGCCTTGCCCCAACTCCAGAATTAGGCAGGTGTTGGCCCCCCACTGGAATCATAGCGCTTAACCCTTTAGAAGTACGCCTACTTAATACAGCAGTACTTCTAGCAATGGGAGTATCCATCACCTGAGCCCACCGCAGCTTAATAGAAGGAAACCGCATGCATATATTTCAGGTCCTATTTACAATTTCACTAGGTATATATTTTACCCTACTACAAGCATCCAAGTATTTCCAGCCCCATTTACAATTTCTGATCATGTATACAGATCTACTCTCTTTATAGCTACCAGATTCCATGGACTACATGTAATGATTGGTTCATCTTTCTTAATCATATGCTTCTTTCACCAACTAAAATTTCACTTCACATCAAACCATCACTTTGGATTTTAAACCGCAGCCTGGTACAGGCACTTCGTATATGTAGTCTGACTATTTCTTTACTTCTTTACTTATCAATTTATTCATGAGGACCCTGCCCTTTTAGTATTAACTAGTAGGGCTGACTTCCAATCAGCTAGCTCCAGACAGACCTGGAAAAGAGCAATTAACCTAATATTTACTCTACTAGTTAACACCACCCTAGCTCTACTGTTGATAACTGTCGCATTTTGGCTACCGCAACTTAGTAGCTATTCAGAAAAATCAAGCCCATACAAATGTGGATTTGACCCAATAGGATCAGCCCGACTCCCTTTTTCAATAAAATTCTTCTTGATCACAATTACTTTCATGTTATTTGACCTAGAAATTGCTCTACTACTCCCACTCCCATGAGCAGCACAAACCAATGAACTTAAACTAACATTAACCACAGCTTTATTCCTAATCTCATTGCTAGCACTAGGCCTAGCCTATGAATGATTACAAAAAGGCCTAGAATGGATGGACTATGATAATTAGTTTAATTTAAAGCAAATGATTTCAACTCATTAAATCATGATTTAGTACATGATTATCATATGTCACCAATCTATATAAACACATTACTAGCATTCGCAGTAGCATTATTAGGACTTTTGATATGCTGATCACACCTAATATGCTCCCTACTATGCCTACAGGGAATAATAATATTGTTATTTGTACTAAGCACAAAAACTATCCTAACCACATGCTTCACCTTATCAAGCATAATGCCAGTAATGCTGATCGTTTCTGCAGCCTGTGAAGCTGCTGTAGGTCTAGCCCTTCTAGTTACAGCATCTAATACATACGCCCTAGATTATGTACAAAACCTTAACCTCCTGCAATGCTAAAACTGATTATCCCAACTATTATACTAATTCCACTAGCTTGACTGTCAAAAAAATATACACTGTGAATTAACACAACCTCCCACATCCTACTAATTAGCCTAACTAGCTTATACTTATTCTGCCAACCATTTCACCTGAGCCCAAACTTCTCACCTACTTTCTTCACAGATCCAGTATCAACCCCATTACTAGTACTAACCATATGACTTTTACCTTTAATACTTTTAGCAAGCCGATCACACATTTCCAAAGAAACACTTACCCACAAAAAACTACATATCTCAATACTAAATACACTCCAAATACTATTAATTATGACTTTCACAGCCACAGAACTACTCTTATTCTACCTCCTATTTGAAGCAACATTAATCCCAACCTTGATTATCATCACCCAATGAGGGAATCAAACAGAACGACTAAATGCAAGCATTTATTTCCTGTTTTACACTCTACTAGGCTCACTCCCCCTCATAGTAGCACTAATCTATACCCAAAACAGCATGGGCTCACTAAACTTCCTAGTAATAAAATACTGAGCCCAATTACTACCTAGCCATTGAGCCTCTAATTTCCTGTGATTAGCTTGCATTATAGCCTTCAGAGTAAAAATACTACTGTATGGCTTCCATCTCTGACTCCCTAAAGCCTATGTTGAAGCCCCAATCACAGTGTCCATAGTTTCAGCAGCCATTTTATTAAAACTCGGTGGCTACGGGATACTATGCATCACCGTAATGCTGGACCCACTTACAGAATATATATAGCCTGTCCAGTCATCATATTGTCCCTATGAGGAATAATTATAAAAAGCTCAATCTGCTTACACCAGACAGACTTAAAATCTCTAATCGCTTACTCATCAGTTAGTCACACAGCTCTGGGCATTATATCTATTATAATTCAAACACCACTAAGTTTTATAGGAGCCTCTGCATTAATAATCTCTCATGGATTGAACTCATCCATATTATTTTGCCTAGCCAATACAAATTATGAACAAGTTTATAGTCATACTATAATCCTAGCATGGGGCCTTCAAACCATTATCCCACTAATAACCTCATGATGCCTTCTAGCAAGCTTAACAAACTTAGCCCTCCTACCATCTATTAATTTAATGGGAGAACTATTCATAATAACCCCATCATTTAATCAAATTTCACAATCTTACTAATAGGACTAAATGTAGAAATTACAGCCCTATATTCACTTTATATACTAATTATAACACAACGAGGAAAACCGACAACCCATGCCCATATAATCAAACCAACTTTTACACAAGAAAACAGCCGAATATTAATACACCTCATACCACTAGTCCTACTATCAATCCAACCAAAACTAATTCTCGGCTTATCCTACTGCAGATATAGTTTACATAAAACACTAGATTGTGAATCTAGAAATAAAACATAAAAATTCTTATCCTCCAAGAAAGACTAATGCGAGAACTTCTAATTCCTGTACACGTTTGTGAAAAAAATGGCTTTCTTACTTTTATAGGATAGAAGTAATCCATTGGTTTTAGGAATCAAAAAATTGGTGCAACTCCAAATAAAAGTAATATTTTTTATCTTACTCACCATAACTTCTATTATAATCCTAATCCTCCCCATCATAACACCAATATTAGCAAACAACACAATAATATGTCCCTATTATGTAAAAACCTCAATCATATATGCTTTCATGGACAGCAAAATCCCAATCACCATATTTATTCTTTCAAACCAAGAAATTATCATCTCAAACTAGCACTGAATCACAGTACAAACTATGAAACTCTCTATGAGCTTTAAAATGGTCTACCTCTTCCTGATATTTGTCCCAGTAGCACTATTCATAACATGATCAATTATAGAATTTTCTATATGGTATATACACTCAAATCCATACATTCACCAATTCTTTAAATATCTCCTACTATTCTTCATCATAATAATTATTCTAGTAACCGCCAAAAATCTGTTTCAACTACTCATTGGCTGAGATGAGTTGGCATCATATCATTTGAACTAATTGGATGATGGTATGGACAAGCCAATACCAACACAGCAGCCCTGCAAGCACTCCTATATAACTGAATCAGAGACATCAGATTCATTATAGCACTAGCATGATTTATACTCCATTCTAACTCAGGAGACCTACAACAGATCTTCATGCTTAACCTAGACACACGCTCCATACCACTAATAGGACTCTGGCTAGCAACAATAGGAAAATCAGGTCAATTTGAACTACCTCCCTGACTTCCATCTGCAATAGAAGGGCCAACTCCAGTATCAGCCCTCCTCCACTCAAGCACTATAGTAGTAGCCAGAGTTTTCCTCTTAGTACAATTTCATCCTTACTCCAAACAATCAATTGGTGCTTACACTTACATTACACCTAGGGCTATTACCACACTATTTGCAGCTATTTGTGCTTTAACACTAAAATGACATAAAAAAAAATTGTAGCATTTTCAACATCCAGGCAACTATGACTAATAATAGTAATGACTGGACGCAACCAACCATACCTAGCCTTCCTTCACGTTTGCACACACACATTCTTCAAAGCTATACTATTTCTATGCTCAGGCTCTGTCATCCATAACCTCAACAAGGAACAAGACATTTGAAAAATAGGTGAACTATTCAATGCATTAACACTAACAACCTCATCCCTTATTTTTTGAAGTCTTGCACTTACAGGCATGCCTTTCCTACAGGATTTTACACCAAAGACATTATCATTGAATCAGCAAGCACTTCTAACACAAAAGCCTGAGCACTACTAATTACCCTAATTGCTACATCCCTGACAGCCATATACAACACATGAATTATCTTTTTCTTTCTACTAAACCAAGCTCGATTTCAAACAATTATTAACATTAATGAAAACAACCCATTTCTACTCAACCCAATCAAACGCCTGGCTATAGGAAGCATACTCGCAGGATTCCTAAGTACATCCCACCAATATCAATCCAACAAATAACCATACCACCATACATTAAACTTATAGCACCTGTAGTGTCAGCTACAGGATTTGTTCTAGCAATAGAACTGAAACAAACTACGCATAATCTATAACTCAACTTCTCATCACATCATCACTCTTTTTCCCCTATACTGGGATATTTCCCCAATATCATACACTGCTCATACCTCTACTCAATCCTTACAGCAAGTCAAAATTTTCTGGCATCTTCTATACTTGACTTAATTTGACTAGAAAAAATTGCCCCCAAAAGCATATCAAAATTAACAGCATCAATAATTACATCCCACCAAAATGGATTAATCAAATCATATTTCCTATCCTTCCTACTGTCTATCATACTAGCCTCCACTATATTAACATTTTACTACGAGTAATTTCAATAACAACAAAAATACTAATAAACAAAGCCCACCCAGCTAAAACTACCAACCATGAACCATAATCATATAACACAGCTATGCCCACATAATCCCCATGAACATACCAGTCTCCCAAATAACTGCAAACCACTCAATCCTCTATATATTTTAAACCACAAAACACTCCATAAACACTATCACAACTAGCCAACCATATCATAATAATAATTTCTATGATAACACCAAAAAAACACTGCACTAAAAATAACTACATTTGATCCCCACATCTCAGGATATTCCTCAGTAGCCATAGCAGTAGTATACCCAAACACCACTAATAACCCCCTTGATATACCAAAAATACTATTAATCCTAAGAAAGACCCACCCAAACTTAAAACCATCCCACAACCTACTCCCCCACTAACAGACAACCCTAGCCCCCCATAAATAGGAGACGGCTTAGATGAAAAATTTACAAAACTAATAACAAACAACACACTTCATAAAAGTACAAAAATATATCACAATTCTCACATAGGCCTGTACCATGACTAATGACGTGAAAAATAACCATTGTACTCCAGCTATAAGAACTAACAACTCATATCCGTAAAACTTACCCCCATTCAAAATTATCAAACACTTATTCGTTGACCTCCCCACGCCATCTAATATCTCAGCATGATGAAACTTTGGATCCCTCTTAGGTATCTGCTTAGACATCCAAATCTTAACAGGCCTGTTCCTAGCAATACACTAACATCAGATACAATTACAGCGTTCTCATCAGTCACACACATCTGTTCTCATGTTAACCATGGCTGACCCACTAGCTATGTTCATGCCAACGGAGCTTCAATGCTCTTTATATGCCTAGATTTACACATAGGTCATGGCCTATATTACGGTTCCCACCTATGCTTAGAAACTTGAAATGTTGGACTAATTCTGCTACTAGCAATCATAGCAACTGCATTCGTAGGATATGTCCTCCCATGAGGGCAAATATCATTCTGAGGTGACACTGTAATTACAAACCCACTATCAACTATTCCATACATTGGAACAGACCTGGTAAAGCAAATTTCAGGAGGATTCTATGTAGATAAAACCACCCTAATACAATCTTCGCATGTCACTTTATCTTACCGTTTGCTAACCTAGCCTTAGTAATAACACACCTATTGTTTCTCCACGAAACTGGATCTAATAACCCACTAGGATTATCATCCCACATAGATAAAATCCCATTCCACCCCTACTACACTATTAAAGACATTCTAGGTTTATTCATCATAATCGCAATACTAACAATTTAGTATTATTTTCACCAGACCTCCTAGGAGACCCGGAGTACCCCTCCACACATCAAACCAGAATGATACTTCTTATTTGCCTATGCTATTTTATGATCAATCCCCAATAAACTAGGAGGAGTACTAGCCCTAATCTGCTCAATCCTCATGCTAATAATTATTCTACTACTGCACACAGCTAAACAATGAAGCATAATATTCCACCCATTAAGTCAACTACTATTCTGACTATTAAGAGCCAATCTGCTAATCTTAACATGTTTGGTGGCCAACCAGTTGAATACCCCTTTATCATTATTGGTGAAATTGGCTCAGTTTCATATTTCTCAAGTATTCTAATCCTGATACCTCTAGCAAGCACACTAGAAAATTATTTAATAAAAATATAAGTCACCATAGTATAAACATTACACTGACCTTGTAAGCCAGAAATGAAGAATAAACTTCCAGGGACATTCAGGGAAGAAATATCCTATTCCACCATCAACCCCCAAAGCTGAGGTTCTAATTTAAATTATTCCCTGCTCCTATTTATATGCTGATATTAGTTCACAGGAACTAATTCATGTGACATTGCAGTATTAACATCCTACAAACATTACAATAATAAAAACTCCATACTATGCTTTATTGTGCATACATTTATTTACCCCACGAATATTGTCAAGTACTAAATATTATTAAGATTACATAGTACATGCAATTATTAATCAGACATAGTGCATTCCTTATAACTCAGCCCTGTAACCAAGCATATCATCAGCAATTTCCTTTCATAACTACCAAGCTTCGAGAAACCAGCAACCCGTTTGAATCATGTCCCTCTTCTCGCTCGGGGTCCATCAATTGTGGGGATTCCTAACATGAAACTATAACTGGCATCTGGTTCTTTCTTCAGGGCCATTTTAATGGAGTATTACCCATATAGTCCCCTTAAATAAAACATCTCGATGGACTAATGTCTAATCAGCCCATAATCACACATAACTGGTGTCATACATTTGGTATCTTTTTGTTGGGGGGGAGCAGAATTTTGCATCGACACAGCTATGGCTAGAGGAGGCCCGATCGCAGTCAATTGTATTGTAGCTGGACTTCAATTGAATGTTGGATTTCTAGCATTGTTAAAATAAAGGAAATATTCAGTCAATGTTTACATGACATATATATATATATATATTCGAATACCATACACACCTACATAAACACACACACATACACACATACACGCGACAATAAAAAGCACAAGCATCTATTGATCAACCCCCCACCCCCCTTTTTCCTTATTAAACTAACAACATATCAATTATATGTTATTTAATGCTATATTAATCTAGCTCTAACAAACCCCAAAAATAGAACAAACACAGCACTCTTAAATAAGTAATAAGGCAACAAAACAATCAAATTTTAAATATCTTTCCATTAATTTGTCAGATAATATTTTTGTCAGTACTGACATAGCACTCAGACTTTTGCAACTTGTTGGTGTATAGAAAGCCTATGTCCTAACAGACTAACACTGGTTCATGTCGGTGAAACCTAAAGCAAGGCACTGAAAATGCCTAGATGAGTACTAACATACTCCATAAACACACAGCCTCAGTCCCAGCCTTTTTATTGATTTTTAGTAAAATTACACATGCAAGTCTCAACAGCCCAGTGGGGATGCCCTCTAGGTCAAAACAAGACCAGAAGGAGCAGATATCAAGCACACTACTCACAGCAGCTCACAACATCTTACTAAACAACACCCTCATGGGATACAGCAGTGATAGAAAGTAAGCAATTAATGAAAGTTTGACTAAGTTATATTAATCTAGGGTTGGTAAATTTCAGCAACTGCAGTCACACAATTAACCCAAACAATAACATTCAGCATAAAGCGTGTTTAGGGCGACCATCTAAATAAAGTTGTATAATTACTGAGCCATAAAAAGCCACAGTATAAATAAAGTCAACAACGAAAGTGACTTTAGCACACCCGAACACATGAAAGCTAGAACCCAAACTGGGATTAGATACCCCACTATGCCTAGCCATAAACATAAATATTTAATCAACAAAAACATTTGCCAGAGTACTACTAGCAATAGCTTAACACTCAAAGGACTTGGTGGTGCTTCATATCCACCTAGAGGAGCCTGTTCTATAATTGATAAACCCCGATAGACCTCACCACTCCTTGCCAATAGAGCCTAAATACCACCATCTTTAGCAAACCCTAAAAAGGTGTTGCAGTAAGCACAATTATACTCATAAAAACATTGGGTCAAAGTGTAGCCTATGGAGTGGAAAGAAATGGGCTACATTATCTAACAACTGAGAATATAAAAGTCTTTATGAAAATTTAAAGCCTAAAGGAGGATTTAGCAGTAAGTCAAGAATAGAGAGCTTGACTGAACCAGGCCATGAAACACGCACACAGTGCCCGTCAGCCTCCTCAACCCTCCAACATCATAGACGTAATTCATGTCAACAAGCGCCAACTTCTAGAGGAGGCAAGTTGTACCAAGGTAAGCATCCTGGAAAGAGTGCTTGGATTAACCAAAGTGTAGCTTAAACAAAAGCACCTGGCTTACACACAGAAGATTTCAATCCATTAGACCACTTTGAACCAAACCTAGCCCAACCACACTACAATAAAAATTCATCCAAAATCTAAATCAAAATATTTACCTACTGTAAAAGTATAGGTGACAGAAATTATAATAAGACGCCATAGAGATAGTACCATAAGGGAAAGATGAAAGAATTATGAATAGTACCAAATAGCAATGATTAATCCTTTTACCTTTTGCATAGTGAATCAAACAGAATTCCCTTTGCAAAGAGAACTTAAGTAAAAGACCCCGAATCCAGATGATATTACCTATAGACAGTCAAAAGGATCCATTCATCTATGTAGTAAAATAGTGAAATGATCATAGGTAGTGGTGAAAAGACAGTCGAGCCTGGTGATAGCTGGTTGTCCAGAAAACGATGATAGGTTCAACTTAAAATTTACCTAAAAGAAAATAAACCAATAATCTAAATGTCAATTTTAAAGATAGTCAATAGAGGTACAGCTAGAGAGTACCCACAACACATCTTCATAGAAGACCTAAGAGCAGCCATCAATAAAGAAAGCGTTTAAGCTCAACAATAAAAATCTACCAATACCAATCAATACTAACAACTCCTAAATTACTGCTGGTCTAATCTATGCTAATAGAAGAGACAATGTTGATGTGAGTAACAAGAATACCTATCTCCACGCACAAGTTTATATCAGACCGAATAGATCACTGATAGTTAACAATTAAACTAAACTAACCCACCAAATATATTCATAGTTTAACCTGTTGTTATCCCAACACAGGAGTGCATGATGGAAAGATTAAAAGAAACAAAAGGAACTCGGCAAACATAAGCCCCGCCTGTTTACCAAAAACATCACCTCTAGAATCACAATTATTAGAGGCACTGCCT
>PVIY010059015.1:0-12216 GCA_004026745.1 Myrmecophaga tridactyla | reverse complement strand
GGGCCACACACACACACACACACACACTCACCCAGCAATACTGCCCTCGTTAATTAGGGCCGTTTCACCCGCCCTGTTTAAATGTCCTTTCTTCAGGAAAGCCTTCCATCTCCCGTCCTCCCAGACCTGATTATCCACTTATGGTCCCCTGTACTTTTTCCTTTGAAGCATTCATAACAACTATAATTAAAGGAGTATTTGTGTCATTACTTTAATGTCCGTCTCCTGGAAGACTGCAAGCTCGGCAAGGACGGGACTAACACCCTGCCTGCTAAATCACAGACTCTCAATAAAAGCGTGACCGCCGTGGCTGGACCGGCCTGGGGTAGGGAGGCAAGGTTCACACACGTGCTGAACAACTTCTGGAGGCCTCAGGCCAACACTGACATTTCCAGCTTTAAAATTCCAAGCGGTTCCAAATATACGCCAACCAAAATTTCAGCTGAAAAGGAAGCCTTTCCGAAAAAGGTCTCCTAAACCTTCACTGACTGTGAAATAGCCCTGACCTAGTACAAGCCTGCTTGGAAAGAGCTAAGGCTAGACATAAGCATTGTCTTACATTCCTCCATGGCTGAAGCATCTTTGGACACTGTTAGGGCCCAGGCAAAGGAAGCAATGGGCAAGCTGCAGACCAAGTGATTTCTTTTCCAGTTCTTCTGCTGCCGTCCTTTTGAAGGACCCCAGAACTCCCAAGCCTCAGCTCCCTGGTGCAGGTAGGGATGTCCGAATGCATCCTCACTCTAGGGAGGCACACTTTGAAGTCAGTCTGCCTGGCTTGAGATCCCAGCTTCTCACTTACGAGCTCTGTGACCTCAGAAAAGTTACTTAACTTCTCTGTGTTTCAGTTTCCAAATCTGTCAAATGGGAATAACAGTGCGGGAACTGGCCTCTGTGAGCCTAGTGGAGATGACACAGACAACGCACCCAGCGCAATCCTGGCCCTATACAACGTTATTATTTTTCTCCCCATATCTGAGTTTACCTCAAATTCTATTGTTCTGCACACGTCTCCACCCAATGGCTCCACCCCGTTCAGGATCTACCCTTCCCAGGGCTCTCCTGCCCTGTCTGAAGCAATGACTCATGACACAACTCCAGTTCCCATCACTTCCCTGTCTGTGCTTCTGTGTCTCACTCATAGTTTCCTTCCAGGAGAGAAACCTTTCGCTAATCCCCACCACCTGCATTCAACAAATATTTATCAAGGACCTACTCTGTACCAGGCCCTGTTCAAGGCACTGGGGGCTCCGCGGCAAACAAAGCAATGTCCGCAGCCCTCGTGGAGCGGACATTCCAGTGACGGGGTCTGATTCACAAACGGAGATCATTCACGTCTCTGGCTGTTTCTTACATCCCTTTTCTTCTCTGGGGACCAATCTTAGATATAAATTACACACCACTACAAAGCAGAAAGAAAACACTCCAGATCAAAAAATGCTAAGTATGATTTGGTGACATCCCAATGACTATCATTGCCCCACTGGCCTGTGGGACTTTGAAGAAGACGGCGCTCCAACAGCCAGAAGCACCAGTTCCAACCCAGACGTCACACAGGCAGGTCAAATCCCACAAAACCACACCTGGAAAATACAGCGCTCCATTTTCCCTCTGGCGTGGGCAGGTCTCATGGTCTCACAGCCCTGTTGTTCTCAAACCACGGCTCGATTCTGGATCCCCAGCCACCTCAGGGGAAGCAGCCTTGTGCAAAGAGCACTGGAAACAGAGTCTGACTGAGCTGTAGTTTACCGCTCACTGGGTGATCACAGGCAAGGGGCTTTTCTCATGTTTTGGTTTCTTTTAGACAATGTCTAAGGCCCCTTTCCACCTCTGAAGTCCAAGGGCTGAGATTAGATACCATTAACCTGAGACCCAGCAGATTCAGATTTGTTGATTCAACAAAATAAATGTGCGTGCACACACACACACACACACACACCCCTGGCTAGGCACAAGGGACTCAGCAGTGAGCAAGCCAGACAACGGCCCTGTGCCAAGTGTTGGCAGGGCCAGCAACCCTCCCACCTGTCTCCTCCTGATGCATTGCACGCTTCCATTTATCTAGTTATTTATGTCCTTTAAACTTCAAACTTGACCTTTCCAAGCACCACTGCGCTAGAAATATCTCTGGGCAAACTTAAAACAGAAGTTGCTCAAAATCTCTGGTGGTCCCATTAGGGTCCCTTCCTCCAGGCTGGAAAACCATCCCAGGCTCTGGGTGTCTTCATGTCTCCAGGCAGGGGGGCCGAAAAGAAGTCTCCCTGATAGAAAGCACCTCTGAAATGGAAGTGGCGCCAACCCAGAACCCATGGTCTGCAGGCCACACACCAAGGCACTAGGGCTCACCTAGAGGGGCCGCTCTGAGAAATGAGCAAAAGCATGGGCCTCACTTGGGCTCACGCTGCAGCTTCCTTCATAGGCCTATGGGCAACCAGGTAAGTCTGCAGGAACAAATATGTGGCCCAAACATCCAGCTCCCCCTACCCAAAAGAAAGCAGCTGCAGCCCCACTGCCCTCGTGCAGGAAAGCTGGGACCTGGGGGGTTACCGGAGCACCAGTGCAGCTGGAGCAACGGGTGAGCAATTAGAGGTCCAGGTTGGGGACTGGCAGGTCCAGGTACAAGGTGAGAGCAAGTGGCCCAAGGGCCAGCCGATGAAACCAAGAGTCAGCCCTGGAAAAGAACATTCTCTTTAAAACAAATGAGAAACTGATGGCTGTAGGAGGTCTCAAAAGTCTAAAACCAGACAGGCCCCAACAACTTTGATCACAAACATTAGAAATACATTTCCTAATGTCTTAGGACAGTTGGGGACAGTTTTCTTCTCTTCCCCCCACCTGGCCCACAGGTCCTGCCCGGGGTGGTGAGGACTCAACCAGGAAGCAGGCCCTGGCCCTGGGCTGAAGTGACCTTTGACTGCTTTTACTTACACTGTACAAAGGCAGGACTGAGAGAGCAGGTACAGGGCTGCCGGGTGACCCCAAAGCCCAAAGCGCTGCTCAGCGGACCTGTGGGGCAATGTGGTGAATTTCCCAGGTGCCCACGGGGACTGGTTACGTCCCCTCCATATGGCCAACGGCTGGGAACTTCCACTTGACACAGAAATAAAGGCGCTGGGGAGCCGTTCGCGGTTGGGGCGCTGGCCTGAGCTCAAGGGTGGGCCATGGGCTGGCGCATCAGTGGGTGAGCGCACACGGGTAAGTGACGGGACCCCCGCGACGGCCTGAGAGAGGCACAGGGGGCCGTTTGGGGTTAGCTAACTCCCCAGCCCACCCCACCCCGAGCACCTCCCCGGCCTCTTCAATCTTCCCAAACTACGGCTCAGTCGGGAGGGCAGCAGTCACCGCGACCGCAAAAGTCATCTTAAAAGGCAAGTTGGAAAAAACCCGACACGCACTAGTTAGCAAGTCAGCGGTTAGGGGGGCGGTGGCACAAGGGCCGGTTCGGGGGCATCTGCGTGCTTGGGGAGGGGAGGCGGGGCCCCGCGCCCCGCGCCCACTCGGCCGCCTGGGGGACCCCGAGATGACGCCGGAGATCACACCCCACAGTTGCGTCCAATTAGGAAAATGACCGCGAGGAGACGGAGCGAGAGCGCGGGCGGCCAGGAAGGTGGGGGCTCGGGACACCCCGAGAGGACCCCACCCCCACCCCCACCCGCGGCCCTCGGGCTGCCGAGCGCCCACCACGGGGTGCCCCCGACTCCGGCCGGGCGCCCGGCTGCCCTCGGGGGCGCCCCCAGCGGCGCGCTCGGCCCTCCCCGTGCCCGGCCCGCGGGGCCGCGCAGCCCCCCCGCTCGGGGAGTAAAGTTTGTGGGCAGCCGCAGGGGCGGGCCGGCCGGGGGGGAAACTTTGAGGCCCGGGCCCGGGGCGGGGGGAGCGCGCGGGGACACCCACGTGCGGGCCCGGCAGCCGCCGCCGCCCCCCGGGCCTCGCGCTCCGCCGCCGGCCCCGCGGCGCTTTCATTTTTGCCTCTCCCTCCCTCTCTCCCTCTCGCTCCCTCCCTCTCTCCTTCGCGCGCTCCTCGCTCTCGCCCTCCTGCGCTCGCTCCCTCCTTCCCTTCCCCTCCCCCCAGACGCCATCTCTCCGGCTCTCCCTCTCTCCCTCCGGCTCTCCGGCAGGAGGGAATGTGGAAGTGAAAGGAAAAGACGACATGTTTGCGGCGCGGCGCGGGCCTGCGCGCCGCCGGCCCCGGGGAGAGGCGGGGGGCGGGTCGGCCGCGGCCGCAGCGACCCACCCCCGCGCTCCCCGCGCCCCCGCCGGCGCGCCGCCCCGGGGGGCTGCGGGGCTGCGGGGCTGCGGGCCCGGGGCCGGGGCCGCCGCGGGCCGCGCGGGACACTCACCCTGGGTCCGGGCGCGGCTCCTGCGCTGGGGCCCTCGGCGGGCCGGGGCCGGGGCTCCTGGCTGCCCCCCGCCCGGGTGCTGCTGCGCGCCCGCCGCCCGCCTCCACGCGCGCCCGCCGCCGGCTCCAGCCGCCCGCCCTCCGGCTCCTCTCTTCCTCGCTCTCTTGCTCTCTCGCTCTCTCGCTCGCTCGCTCGCTCTCTCCCTTTCTCGCTCTCTCGCTCGCTCGCTCGCTCTCTCCCTCGCTCCCCCTCTCTCGTCGCGCTCCCGCTCGCTCGCTCTCCCTCCCTGGAAGAAGGGAATGAGGCAGGGCTGACGTGAAGGGATGCAAAACAGCTCCTCCTAAGCCAGCTCGCAGAGGAAGAGAGACGCCGAAGAGCGGCCCTTTTATCTCTCTTTTGTTTTCTCACTTCCTTCCAGCCCCCCCAGCACCTCCCTCTTGTCAGCCCAAGTTTTCTTTTCTCTCTCTGCCGCACAGAGGGGTTTTCTTCCTTTCTTTCTCTTTCTTTCGGTTCAACTCTCCCACTCGAATTGAAAGCCGGGAGGGATTCCTCCCCCCCTTTTTTTCCTTCCCTCTTTTCTTCCTTCTTCCTCCTTTCTTATTTCTCTAAAAGGGTTTTGTTTGCTGTGGGAGTTTCGTTTGAAAATCAAGTCACGCCTTTTTTTTTTCTCCTTTTCTTTCTTTCTCTCTCTCTTTTTTTCTCCTCTCAGCAGAAAAGGGGAACAAAGATAAACTGGAGCGGGGGAAAGGGGGAGCGTCGGAACCGCGCGTGAAAATGGGGGGCCCGGCCCTGCCCGGCACAAAAGGGGCCCGGGGTCTCCGCTCCCCATGGGAAGCCGGGGGCGCCCTCCCGAAAGGAGAGACGGGGGTGGGGGTGCGGGTGCGGAACTGGGCGCTGGTTCTTTCCCGAGGGCGGCGGGGGCCGCGGGGCCGCCCCCCACCCCGTCCAGCGGCGGAAGGTCGGCGGTGGGCTTGGCTTATGTACATTTTAAAGTGGGCAGATGGGCTGGGAGCACGCGGGCCCGCAGAGCCCTGAGCAGTGGCAGGGCTTTTACCAGCTGTTTGCAGAGCTCTGGACGGCCAGACCCCAGGGGCCGGGGGCTGGAGAGGGGCCCGGCCCAGCCGCTGCGGTCGGGCCCCCGCGGGCTCCCCAAGCCCAGGACCCGAGCCTCGGCCCCGGGGTGCGCTGCCCTTCTCAGCGCGGGGCTCCCCGCATTGCTCAGGGGCTTGGCACCGCCTTGGCTCCTCCCAGCGCCCGGCAGGCCGGACCCCGGCCTACCGCCTCAGCATCCCCCGCTTTCCGGGGCCCCATCCCGGCCCGGACGCCGGGTCTGTGCGGAGCTGCCTGGGAGGCTCAGCTGCTCCCGGGCGGGTTCCCGAGACCGGGTCTGCCCTCGGCTTCTCCGAAGGAATGGGTTCAAGACAGGGGGAAAGTTCCTAAAGCGAAGTTGGCTACATTTCTCATTCTGCCAAGTCGGTATTGAGCACCTGCTGAATGCCTGGCCCTCAGACTGGGGCTGCTGACAGCGGCTGGGGACAAACACCCAGACTTGGCGGACCCCCGAGAGCTTCCGCAGGAAACAACGCCCGGGGAGGGTGCTGCCCGGGACCGGGTCACCGAGAGGAAGGAAAGCCTGGATCCTCTCCCCTCCCTGCTCTCTTCCTTCCCTTCCCTTCCTTCCTCCGGCTGCATCTCTTTGGCTCCACCCCTTCTCCTCATCAATTCCTCCCACACTTCCCTGCTCTCCCCGGCTTTTCACTGGAGGGTCCCTTTTCCCAGCGAAGCAGATGCTGAGCCCCATTGTCTTCACCCCAGTGCCTGCAGCTGCGGGGGACAGGAGCTGCCTCGCTCCCCCTCCCCCAGCCCGGCAGCCTGGGCCTTTAGAGGCTGGAGCCCCGCGGCCGCTGCCCTCGCCCTGCAGGGAGCACGACTTCACTCACTCAGAACATGATTTGTTTCTGACTGGGAGTGAGAAAAAACAGTACCCTCAGAGTTTAGGTCAGCAGTGAGGACAGCAGGGTTTTAGCATGCACACTGGAACCTGAAGGACCCCCGAGCATTCTCCCAGTATGCCCAGAAATCACATTTCTGTATTACCTGTCCTCTCTCTCTTAGCATGCCCAAGCAAAGCATGAGCACTCATTCATTCATCATAAGCTTACTGAGTACCTACTCTGTGCCATCACTGTTCCGAGTGCTGAGGATCTAACCACCAAGACAAGACACTCGCTTTGTGAACTGGCGAGAAGGCAGGCAACCCAATGCCATGCTCTGTGTGCAAGGGTGGATCAAGGAAGCACCTGAGACCATGCTTGGCCTGCTGTAGTCAGGGATGACTTCCTGGAGGAGGCTACATCTAGATGAGTAGGTCTGTGCTGGGCAAATGCCTGGGTGGGAACACACTGTCCACAGGCCCCAGTGTGTACGAGAGATATTCTTACAATCCTACAAGTTAACAGATTCTTGGAACCGCCACAAGCATGTGCTGCTAAAGTATAGGGTATAAGAGGAAAGGAGGGGGATGAGAAGGGTGTCAGGGTGATGGTCACATTTTCGCTTCACCCACCTGCTAACAGTGTGAACATGGATGAATTAGCTTAGCCTCAGTTTCCACACCTGTAAAATGGGGTGAGATGACTTCGAGACTGTGGAGACGCTCATGTTTGAGGGCCCAGGTTTAATTGCTGCAGATCCCTAGGCACGTTGGCCTCTGTAAGCTGCATTTTCTCATCTGGAGAGTGGGATGAAAATACCTACCTCACAGGGTCTGGGGAGGCTTAAGTGAGCCAGAGCCTACCGCGGTGTGTGCCTCAGCCCCAATCAACACTGGTTTCACTCACTGTCATAAATCAGTACGTGGGGAGTGACAGGGAGGTGCCCTTGACAGCCTGGAAATCAGATTCTGCTCTGGGTTGAAACCAGTGACTCATCGCACCAGAAATGCAGCGAGGCGCCATGGAGGGGCTTTCCTTCAAAGATGCCCGGCGCCACAGTGGGCGCCAGGCTGGGGGACACCCACCCCCACCTCTGGTCAAGAGGGCCGGTGTCGTCTCAGGGACCATGACGAGGACTGATGGCTCCGGCTGTGGCCTGCCTGGAGGACAAGCGGGTGTCCCGAGAGGGTGAGCCTGATGGAGTCCGGAGCAGGAGCGCCTGAGGGGCAGCCCCTGCGGGAGGGGGTCAGAGGTTACTGACTCCTGCAGAGCCCGAGGGAAATCTCTGGAAACCACTTGGTCCTTCTCTTGGGTCCCCCATTCTCCAGGGAATCTGCAGGTGAACTTGACACCAGGAAATGCTCCCCTGGGTCCAGTGCACCAAAAACACTGTGCACTTCTATGAGTTTTTTCATAACACAAGTATAGTGTAAAATAATTTGAATATCAACTAAGCAAAAATGAAAGAGAACCCATGTAAAGACATTATTTGTTAGCATATATCTTAGACGTTTTACATCCACCTATCTACACGTAAGTACGCCTAAGAAATAAAACTACGCAAAGTAAATATTGTGGAATGAGTAAGTGAGACACCTAAATTTTTTTCTTACAAAATTAGCAGAAATGGCATAACACTATGCCTACCTAAGTGTAACCATTTCCCCCCAGTGGCCCACATAGCACACGTCACAGAGATCTTTCTCTCCCAGTATCCACATTAGCATTCTTAATGAGTGAATTCTTTCATGGCATACTTATATCTTAATTCATTTAACCAAATCGTTGGACTCATGGGATGCTTCCAGTTTTTCACCTTTGTGAACCCGTTCTGTTAAATATACTTTACGCTCGTCTTTGTGCCAGGCTTTGCTAAGCGCTTTCTATGAGGTAGGGTCATACTCTGAGCATTCTCATTTTACAGATGAGGAGACTAAGGGAAGTGAAAACACAAAAACACCTCAAGATCACAGCTTTTGAGTTGCTGAGCCAGAATTTGCACCCCAAGTTTCCAGTTGTAGGTTCCCATTCAGCATCTCTTTTTCATGCCTTTTCTTTAGAGCAGTTGTGGATGATCTCCTCTCCCCTCCAAGTTTCTTCCCACCATCTTTCTCCCTTGGAAATTACCTGCCCGAGAAGACCTGTTTGGTCCGTTGACCCACTGTCTTCTCTGACACCTTTTAGCTTCAGTGATGCCAGCCTCCTGGGGTTGTCGGGAGGAGGGAAAGTGGATAATGTACGACAGGCAGTACATGATGGTGCATTTCGTAAATTGTGAAGTCCACGAGATTGTCGTTGGAAGGTGCCACAGGAGCTCGCCTCACTCTCAGGCCCCGCTGCTTGGACTGATCCTCTGAGCTGCCCAAACCCGTGGGGGAATACTCTAGAATCGTTACTAAAAAGTAAGAAACCAGCTGTTTTGCTGCAGGAGCAGCGGGCGGAGGCCTCTCCTGGGCATTTCATAAGCTCCTCGGTTGCTCCCACGCAGAGCCGAGATGGGATGGTAGGTTTGTTATTACAAGATTTATTAATCCTTGCCATTTTCCTGCGGGAAGAGGCGTTCGTGCTGCAGACCTTCCGAAACATTCATTTCCATCTCTGAGACTCGGAGGAATCTTGTAAGCTGAGAAAAGGGATGAAATACAGCTCTTCAACATTTCAGTTGACAGGTTCACCAGAATAACTCTGCTGGGAGATTAGCAGGTGATTATTAAAATCTGTTTCTTCTGTTGACAGACCAAACAACAAAAAAAATTTTTTTTAAATACCAGCAATTTTGCAACATCTAATATTCAGTTTTTAACATCAAACCACCTAAAGCTAGCCGATGAAAGGTGGAGAACTCCACGCTGAAACCAGACAGGGCTGCAGAGAGTCTGGGCGGATTTAGGGCTCCTGGAAGGATAGTCACTGAAGCAGAGGACGGGCATGGGAACTTGTCGAAAGCCACCGAGGACTAAATGAAGGACCGAAGTCCCACAGAAGATGTGTTGGGCAGCCGTTCAGAGTCCTCAGAAGTATAGCAACAACTTAGAAATACTCAGGGTTTGTAGGGCAAAACCCAGAGAAAGTAAAAGTCTGACATTTACGAAGTATTTTTTTCCAAGAGTAATGATGGGGTACATCAGGTAACCCATCCCTCTGACCCCCCTCCTTGTGTCCTAGGGTGCATATCTGCATAACTTTATTCTCCTCAAGGCCTGGACCTACAAGTTAACTGGCCTTGTCTGCATAAACAGAAGAATAATAAATATACCAAAGGAAAAACGGACCTTCAACCATGAACAGGCAACTTCCAGTTTCACAAAACAGTTGAAAATAAATAAAAACCACAGCAGTGATTCTCCTTGCTGGTGAAGAAGTGACGAGATAGACACTCTTGTTCTCTGCCCTGGGAAGGCAAATTGGTACAAAGCCCGGGAAGATAATTAGATAATGTGGATCAAAAGGAGTTTAAAAGTTTATACCATTTGATTCAGGAGCTTTAGTTCTAGAAATCAATTAGAGAGAAATAATCAGCAATGTGAACAAAGATGTATGTGAAGGATATTTATCAAAGTATTGTTTATATTGGCAAAAATTTTAAAAAACAAAGCAACAGGAAAGGAAGGAAGGAAATCACCTAAATATCCAACAATAGGGAAATATTACAGCTATGGTAGGCATGTTTGATGCAATACCATGTAACTATTAAAAATTGTGTTTTTGAAGGACTTTTAATGACAGGAAATTCTTGTTATACACTGAGCAAGATATGAAAGTATGTGCATCAGAATTATATGTATAAACAAATATATCTATCCAGAAAGAAAGTAGATATAAAATATCTAGAAGGAAATATAATGTGTTAAAAAGTTATTTATAGGGGTGCGAGGGTAGTTCAATGCTAGACTTCTCACCTGCCATGCAAGAGACCCGGGTTTGATTCCGGGCCCATGCACTTCCCAAACAAACGAAAAGCCAAACAAAAACAAAAATTCAACAAATGGTGCTGCAATAAGGGGATCCTCACATGGAAAAAGAATTAAATGTGACCTCCACCATACAGCATACAAAGAAAGAAAAAAGTTATTTCTGTTCATTGGGATTAGAGGTGATTTTTATTCTTTATCGTCCCTTAGTGTATTTGCCAAATTTTTATAATGATTGTTTTATTTTTTACTCGGAACGAATGTTTATTAAAACTGTCAAAGTTTCATGTTCGTTGCCTGGTCAGTGGTGGAAAGAGCCATCCAGGCCTGCAGGGAGCTTCCAGGCCACGGGGGAAGCGGGAGCAGACGGGAAGTTGTGTGGCAGAAGGAAACCTTTCTCATCCTTCTGGAAGTGTCTGTGGGCCTCGAGGAAAGAGGAACCAGCCTTTCGGTGGCTGATGATTCCACTCTGGGTTGAATAGGCCATTGTGAAAGTGCATTGTGCAAAAAGACAATAGGGCTTTTTGTGAAGGAAGAGAGAGAGGGTGTGGGGTGGGAACCGAGGCGGGAAGTTCGGCTGCAGGGGGCCAGGCAGGGGTCCGGCAGATCCCTGGGGGCCAGTTGTCTCTGGTGGGCTGAGGATGGGCGGCCCTGGAGGTCCCCCAAGCCCACCCCCAGTTGCGGTGTCCAGGCATGGGCCACTGCTTGGCACCACGTTCCTAGCGGGGGGGCTGGTTAAGTGCCTCTGTCCCTCTCACGGATGAATGGAGGTCCCTAACATCAGGGGCCACGCTTGCCAATTCCTTTCTAAGCATTGATGAAACAGCCTGGGAAAGAGAGAGTCTGTCGTGACGCTGCGATGACAAGCAAGTCTGGACGAGCATTTAGTCTTTTCCATCAAAGCAGCAAGGGGTGGGCGCGAGGGCACCTGCTGGGGCGCCAGGACGGGCCTGGGTTCGAGTTCTAGTGTAGCGCTGGGGTCTGAGCAGTGCTTGGCGGTCAGGCCCCGACCAGACTCAGTCTCTGGATGTCTCACTGGCCACACAGAGGGCTTGGGGCAATCTGTGGTTGGGATGATGCATGTAAATATGGTAAGGCAGGTTCGATTAGGATTGTACCTGCAGCCCCCAGGTGTCACCTGCTTGGGGGAGGGGGGAGATGCCATAGGGTGAGGGCTTTGCCATTTCACTCCTCCGATTATGAATTGTCTTTTTGGCCCCTCCCTTTGCCACCCTCTATTCCTTCATTCCATTGACAGACATTTATTGAGCACCCAAAATGTGCCAGCCACCCTTATGGGTCTCCCAGGCAACCGGGAGTGACAGATGTAAGACGAGCCAGAGGAGAAGGCCTTCCGGGGGTGGGGGGGGCCTCCAAAGGAGGTGATGTTTAAACTGAGTCTTGAAGGAGAAGTGGAATTTGCTGGGCAAAGCAAGGGCATTTAGCAGGGGGAGCAGCTGCAAGACTAGTTACTTCCCCTCCTTGGTCTCCGGACCTAAGAGTCCTCACCATTGAGGATAAGGGGACGAAGCAGAGTGCCCCATGGCCAGGACCACGGCTGGACGGGAAAAAGCTGGTTCTCTGTCCCTTCTGTGTCAAATTCATTTCCTCTTTGAAGCTTATTTCCGGTTCGCATTCTGCTCTTTCCCTCAATTCCCGTAGATATCCCCACTGCTGGCTTGGGCCCCTTTATGTGGCCTCCCCTATTTTCAAGGAGTCAGAAAATAATTTTAAAAATTGATTATATTTTCCATTACAAAGAAAATCACAATAAATTTGAAAATACAGATGTCATCAGGGCTACGTGTTCTGTTTACAATATATTAAAACTAGAAATTAACTTCCCCCAAGTTGAATTCTTGATATTCTCACAAGCAGTGTGGACAACCAAAGCTATAAGCTGAGCCCTCAGTCTTCGGGTTTGTTCATATGAAACTTAACCCCACAAAGGATAGGTCAAGTCTACTTAAAATTTAGGCCTAAGAGTCACCCCCAGGAGGGCCTCTTTTGTTACTCAGATGTGGCCTCTCTCTCCAG
>PVIY010059014.1:0-12223 GCA_004026745.1 Myrmecophaga tridactyla | reverse complement strand
GCCGAGGGCAGTGGGCAGAGTGGGTTGCAGCATCAGGATGACCCGGCCTTGCACCCATTCCCTCTGCTTCCCACTCTGGTGTCATGAACAGGAAGCACAGTAGGTTTTCTGAGCCTGTTTGCACATGGCAGTGAAATGGGTAAATGTGGTGCTGCATGTCCCTGCAGGCTTGTCCCAAGGTGCCTGCATCTACCCACGAGGTTACCTGCTTTTGGGGCATGGCAGAGACCTGCTGAGGCACAAGTGGTCTCTCACCTGAGCTCTCTGGGCAGGAGGGTGGCATGAAGCCCATCACCCATGCACAGGCAGCCCCTCCCTCCAGACCCTGGTCCCCTCAGCCAAGCCTCTGCCCAGGCCTTCAGGCGGACGCCACACCCAGGCCCTGCCTGGCTGTCCTCTCGCTGATGCTCTGACATGGCCACTCAGCACTGGCTGGCAAGTGTTCTCACCCCTCGGTGTCTCCAGTCTCTGGCCCTTAGTCCTGGTGAGTGGACTTGTCACCTCAGGGAGCGTTTGTACTTCGGGCAGTGCAGGAGGGTGGAGTGCATGCTGACGACCACCCAGGCTGCAACCCCGTGCTCACACCCAACACATGCACTGCTACCATCTTGGCTGGATGGCCTTGGTGGGTTCATCCGGTGCTTTGCCTTTTCACACGGGTCGGAGACTTCAGCAGGGAACTTATCAATCTCTTTTGTAAAATATGTACTATTTCTCCCCCTGCCCTGTATTGTGACACCCTGCATGTGGCTCCTCATTCTCTTTGCAGCTGTTTGACAGTTACTAGTGCTTTTGGAGCATGATGCCAGGTCTTTATTTTGCCTAGGTTCCTTATTTTATTTTGCTTTAGTGTTCAAACTTTTTCATTATGAAAAATACAGAAGAAAAAGAAGAATAGTACATTTATAGTTGTACACTTCTCATGAGATTTAGTAACTCTAATGCTTTGCCATTCTTCTGGTTTACTAGTTGCCAGAATGCAATATACCAGAAACAGAATGGCTTTTAAAAAGGGGAATTTAATAAGTTGCTAGTTTACAGTTTGAAGGCTGAGAAAATGTCCCAATTAAAGCAAGTCTATAGAAATGTCCAATCTAAGGCATCCAGGGAATGATACCTTGGTCCAAGAAGGCCGATGCAGTTCAGGGTTTCTCTCTCAAGTGAGAAGGCACATGGTGAACACAATCAGAGTTTCTCATCTGGAAGGGTACATGGCGAACACATTCAGGGTTCCTCTCTCATCTGGAAGGGCACATGGAGAACATGGCATCATCTGCTAGCTTTCACTCCTGCCTTCCTGTTTCATGAAGCTCCCCAGGAGGCGTTTTCCTTCCCCATCTCCAAAGGTCTCTGGCTCATGGACTCTCTGCTTCGTGGTGCTGCAGCATTCTCTGCTCTCTCTGAATCTCCCAAAATGTTTCCTCTTTTATAAGATTTCAGAAACTAATCCAGACCCACTCAAATGAGTGAAGACACAACTCCCCTAATCCAGGTGAACAACCACTCTTGATTGGGTTAAATCTCCAGAAAGATGATCTAATTACATGCAGTACTGAATAGGGATTATTTTGCCTTTACAAAATGGGATTTAGATTAAAACATGGTTTTCTAGGGGAAGTACATCTTCCAACCAGCACATCCATAGTGTTTCACCAATAGCTCTGTATTTGTATGAACCGTTTCAGAGTATATTAAAGATATCCTGTCACTTTACCTCAAAATACTTAGTCCTGTAGTTGAAAAAAAAGACATCCTCCATAGTCATAAACCCTGGTCACACTTCTCAGAAAGATTATCCACCAATAACATTTAAAATCCAGGCTGTATTCTGATTGCCTCACAAATGTTTTCCATGTTTCTTTTTTTAAAAACAAAAAATACCAGGATCCAAATAAGCTGACCAGACTGTATTTCTATTATTCTTTTCATTTCCTTAACATCCCCCTCTGGCACCACTTTTATGCCCTGTGCATTGACTTTTTTGTAGAGATTGGGTTTTGTCCTGCACAGTGACCACTCTTCTGGCCCGATTTGACAGTTGCCTGTGGTGGCACTCACCTTTCTAGCCACCCGCATTTTAGACGTGGGTCCCCATTTGCTTCACCGTCATCGCCTGCTCACTTGGGTGCCCATGCTTCAGACTGCACCCTGCCGGCCCATGGAGAGCCCTGGGCATGCACGTCCTTGACCTAGGTGCAGCTGTGTCATCAGCAGGGCAGGTGATGCAGGTGTGCATGTGACCACCCAGCTCCAAGATCAGACTGTGGCCTGCAGTGGACCCTGCACCTGGCCCTTGTGCCCTGCCTGCAGGGCAGCCCATGTACCTCTCACTGTTGCCCCACATGGGTGCCCCTGTGGTCCCAAGGCCTAACCTCATGGTCACTGGGCACCACGTCACTCCAGGCAATGCATTCTGCCATGTCTGTCATTTTATGCCATCTCAATCATGTTAACTTTTTTAGTAAGTGTATTATTTTTCTTTCAAAGCTGCTATTTGGCAAGCTGGCTATTCTGCCCTCTGTGGTGTTCATGGTACTGTCAGTGGATGTGTAGGCTGTCTGGGGTTCTTTCTATTTGTTAAACTTGGGAATTGGGAAGCTTAGCTAAGAACACCCTAGAGCTGTGGAAAGATAAAGTCATGCAAAGTGGCCTTGAATTGTAGAAACGAGGTCGTGCACATGCACCTTCCCTACTGTGTGCATGGGTTCATCATCAAATCCAGAAAATGCTTGGCACTTTCAAATAAAATACCACAGAACTTAAAATAATTGGGGTATTTTTGTCCAAAGTTCAGGATGGTTAGCAGCCAAATCTGTATTTATTTTTAGAACTGTTTAATAGAGACTTTGGCTGCCCTCCATGAAATATCATAAGTAATTAAATATTTGCATCAAACTGTTTAAGTCAGTATTATCTTAGAGTGAAAAAATTATAGATTTTTCAGTATAAATTATAGATTGAAAAAATATCCTTGGAAAATTAGTTTGTCTACTTTATGTGTTTTGTACATAAATAAAGCAGTCCTGTGATAGCTAATGACAGGTTGATTCTGGTATAAACTACTTCTTTGACTAGCATAAAAGATCTGTGTTTTAGGTAAGGGAACATGCTGCAATGTTATTTCTGTCTTCCAGTTTCCTCTCAGTGTGCCATTTTATGAATGGGTTTGTTTTCCAGCTTTGGTTCCACAATGATCCAAACCTGTTTCTCTGGCACCCCCACCACCTCCCACCCACTTTTGCTGTTGGTAGGAGGAATATTTAATTTCCCAGAAACCCGATCCCCTCACCCCATTTTCATAAACTTTGAAACATTGGGAGTCATCTGTAGCCAGGCGTTTGGGAAGCTGTGTGTGCAGCACTCACACGGTGCCAAGGGGTGTGGGAGGTGGTGTGTGCAGCACTCGCATGGAACCATGTGATGTGGGAGTCCGAGTGTGCAGCACTCACATGGGGCCAAGGGGTGTGGGAGGCTGTGTGTGCAGTACTCCCATGGTGCGAAGGTTGTGGAGGCCATGTGTGCAGCACTCGCACAGTGCCAAGGGGTTTGGGAGTTTGCATGTGCAGCACTTGCAAGGTGCCAAGGGCGCTTCTCTTCTCCCCTGCTCCCCTGTCAGCTTTCTTCTCCTCCACTTCCCCATCAGCTGCCTCATTGTGCTACTCAGCTCCTGGTCTTGGGTAGTCAAGTTGGGGGACAGTGGTTGATGGGTATGGAGACTGGAAGTGGAGGCACGGTGGGCCTGGCTGCCAACCTTGGGTGCCCTGCCCTTCCTCCTGACCCGATAGCTGCAACCAGGAGATGTAGCACAGGAGATGTCGACAAGTCAGTGTCATGAGCTGATGAAGACCTGCACCCTCCCAAGGGCACCCCTTATTGACTGATTTTACACTGTTTTAAGTCAGGAGTAGAAGAAGCTAATACCCAGTCAGCTAGTATTTCAGATGAGAATTCTACTAGTCTGTTGCATGAGACTCTCGAGGCAGACCCCATGATCAGATAAAAAGGTAAGATGAGGCCTTGCCATGCTTTCTCCCTGCCAGGGTTTGTGGGGTGCATGCCCCAGAGGGAGGACAGGATGCAACGCCCTCTTGTCCTGGGCCACCAGGTATCAGGGGCCAGCCGAGCTCCAGCAGGTGGACCCCGGGCTCGCCACTCCACATGCACTCCTGTGACTGCAGAACACATCACGTGGCTGCCTGAGAAAATGAGGGGGTTCGTCACTGTGTGGGGCCCTGCAAGCCAAGTCGGGCACACCCGAGTTAATGCTCACAAAGCACTGAAAAAAATAGTTTTGTGTTTTAAATCATTTCAAGCTAAGAGGACAGTTGCAAAAATAACACAAAACCCACAGAGAGAACTCCAACACCCCCCACACAGAGACCCAGGCCTATGAATTTTAAATATATTGTCACATTTGCCATCCCTTTCTCCCTCCCTCTTCCTTTCTCCCTCTTTCATCTCACTATCCATCCATCCGTTTATTTTCTTAACATTTCAGAGTAGGTTGTATACCTCATTAGAAAAGCATTTTTAAACGTGGAGACTGTTGCTACCAGAATGTGTTTCTCTGTAATGTTCTGTCAGGGTGTTGTATAACAGTGAGAAAAATGTTTTTGGAGCCGTTTCTTTCTCAGTATTTGCTCTTTAAGAGCCTGGAGCTTCCCGTGGGATTGGAGGGGTGCCAGTGGCCCATGCCATCACGTGTTGTAGCATGTCATTGTGTGTCATCATGTGGGGCCCCTCAGGTGGCAGAGGCCAAGCTGGGCAGGGGCTGTGTCTTGGATGCCTGGATGGCGGGGCCACAAGACTGCACTTTGGTTGTGTGTCTGTGTAAGCAATCACCATGTGGTGCAGGCCTATGGCAATGAAGAGACAGCCTGTGCTGGGGTGAGGGGCCTTCTCCAAGCAGGGGTTTGGGTGGGTACCAGCTGGGGGGAACCGAGACTCTGGGTGGGCACATAGCAGCATGCTGGCAGTTTGGAGAGCCAGGGGAGTGGGCAGATGGAACCAGTCATGCAAGGTGGGGCCACTTGTGCCCTGGGGTGTCAGCCTTGTTCGCAAGAGAAATGGGCCAGTTGTGTTTTTAGGAGGAGTGACACCCAGATTTTGAGAACAGCATCCAGGGTCTGTTAGGGAAGCTTGGTGACTCTTCCAGAAACAGGGGAGCATGGCATGGACTCTGGTGGGACGATGGACTGGGTGGAGCTGGGGGCAGAGAGTGTCAGTGGCCTGGGAGAGGCAGGACCGTCTGGACCAGGGTATGGTTTGGAGAATTTGCTTCCAGAGATCTTGCGATTATACTTTTTAATGAGGCCTGGTGCATGGAGGTGGTGTTAGGGCTGGAGGAGCTTCTGCCAGGGCTGCTGGAGCATGCTGGTCCTGGGGGGTGGGTGGAAGAGGAGACAGGGAGGCCCGGAGTGGGGTGGTGATCCCAGACTGGGGCGGGGAGGCCATGAAGGGCCTCAGAGGCCAGAGGGGTGCAGGGCGTCAAGAGGTGGGGGGGATTTGGAGGGGGGCAGGGAGGCTGAGAGGTGGGCAGGGAGGCTGGGAGGGGTGCAGGGATGCTGGAGGGGGGCTGGGAGGCCTGAGAGGGTGCAGGGAGGTCTAGAGGGACACAAGGAGGTCGGAGAGGGGCAGGGAGTTCAGAAAGGGACAGGGAGACCAGGAGGGGGTCTGCCAGACAGCCCTGGGCCACAACCTGTGGGGAGGTTCTAAGGGGCAGAGGCTGGGCTGCTGAGTGAACAGGGGTTGGGGAGGGGGCTGGACCACGTGGAGGCCAGGAGCCAAGATGATCGGGTCTGAAGGAGCCCATATATCTGGGGAAACTCTGAAAGTGGAGGCTGTGTTCTGTCCCTCTGTGGGCCTGGCCTCCACCTCTCCAAGCTCCTGAGTGCTGAGGGAATTCACAGTCAGGCCCCAGAGCCCAGGAGCAGCCTGCAGGAGAGGGCCCTGGCAGAAGCTGAAGGAGGCTGTAGTGAGCTGGAAAGATGTCCTCTCCTGGTGAGAAGATGCTGGGCTGCTGCTCCCGGTGGCCCTCATTGGGCAAAGGTTTGCACTCCCACAGGGTGGTCAGGAGAGAGGGAGCAGGCCCCCAGCTCTCGTGCCCCATACCCCACGCCCATGATCTCATGGGCAATGTCTAGTTATTGGTCTGAGGTTATTTCTATGATATACTTTCCTCCTGTGTTTTTACCTAATATCATGTTACAATTCATAGTTGTGTTTGTTCTTTGGCTTTCCGTCTTTGAAAATCAAATGATGGTAGGAAATAGAAAAACAGTTAAGAGGAAATAGGCACTTTTTCTCCTAGTACAGATCCATAAGTATTTACATGTATTTTTCTCGAATCCTGTGATCCTCATTTCTATTTCAAGGTTTGCTAACACAAGTGTTAACTTTCTGATATGTGTTTTTTTAGGTGACTCCATCAGTGATGGAGGTAAGAAATGGACTTAAATAAATGTGTTTAAGTAAATAAAAATGTATTTGCAAAGTCTGCTTGGGGAGTGGCAAGAAAGGGGGAAATTTCAACTTCCCCAAGTGGAGAATTCTCAAAAGCAGTCGCGCAACCAAAGCACCAGGATGTGCCCCCAATCTTGGGGTTTGTTCATATGAAACATAACCCTGTAAAGGATAGGCTAAGCCTACTCAAAATTAGGCCTAATGTCACTCAACCCCCAGAGAAACTCTTCTGTTGCTCAGATGTGGCCTCTCTCTCAGCTGACACAGCAAGAAAACTCACTACCTTCCCCCCTCTCTACATGGGACATGAGTCCCAGGGTTGTGGACCTTCCTGGCAACGTGGGACAAAATCCTAGAATGAGCTGAGAACCACCATCAAGGGATTGTTGAAACCTTCTCTACCAAAAGGGAGAAGAGTGAAATGAGACAAAGTGTCAATGGCTGAGAGATTCCAAACAGAGTCAAGAGATTATCCTGGAGGTTATTGTTATGCATTAAATAAATACCACCTGTTTAATGAAGATGTAATGGAGAGGCTGGAGTGAACTGCCTGAAACTGTACAGCTGTATTCCAGCAGCCACATTTCTTGAAGATATTGTATAATGATACATCTTTCACAATGTGACTGTGTGATTGTGAAAACCTTGTGTCTGATACTCCTTTTATCTACCTTATTGATAGATGAGTAGAATATATAGATTAAAATTAAATAATTAATGGGGGAACAAATGTTAAAATAAATTTAATACTTTGAAATGCTCGTGATTGGTGAGTGGGAAGTTTGGGGGTGTGGTATGTATGATTTCTTTCTTTTTTCTTTTAATTTCTTTTTCTAGATTGATGCAAATATTCTGAGAGGTGATCATGGTAATGAATATACAACCTTGTGATGCTATTGTGAGTTATTGATTATATACCAAGAATGGAATGACCATATGGTAAGAATATCCGTGTTTGTATGTTGTCATGTTTTTAAAAAAAGCTTTAAAATTAAAAAATATATATGTTTAGTATAAATTGTAAACCTTTATAGAAATAGGAATGGCATTGCAGATTTCTATTTTACGTGATTACATTGCGTCAGTGAAAGTAACTTCAGGAAGCATTTTTTTTCTATTAGAGCAGTTCTAGTAATACAGAGAAATTACACAGAGAGTACAGAGTTCCCATGTGCCCCTCCACATACATGCAGAGTTTTGTCTATTATTAACAGTTTGATTAGTGTGACATCTTTGTTATAACTGGTAAAACAATATTACTGTAATTGTCCTATTAACTGGAGTCCATGGTTTACATTCACATTCACTGTTTGTGCTGTGCAGCTTGAAGGTTCATAAAAGTGTTTTTTCTGGTGACAAGTAGAGCCTGAAGCACTCAGTTACATGTTTCCCATGCTGTGCTGCCACCGCTGCTGCCCTGGCCTTACCATCAACCCATGCCAAAGCCCCTCTCTGCCCAGCATGGACCCTGGCTCCCCGCCCCACTCCGACCCTGGAACCTGCATCTGTTTTCTCACTAAGAATTTGCATATTATACTTATTTCATATAAGTAACATGGTACAGTATTTTTCCTTCTGCACTGGGCTTACATCACTCATCATGATGACCTAGGAAAATATATCTTGACTGTACCAGATTAAGATTTAATTTACATGTTTTAGTTTTAACAATAATACATATCAGGAGTTTTTTCCAGAGTAAATTTCCAGTACTCAAATTCTGGTTTATTTTTACTGCTTTGTAAAGCATAAATCTCGTTTCCTTTAAATAATGATGTAAATGTAATTCTTTTAATACTTTGGTTTGCTATTTACTGATTACATTCCTCTTATGAAAATGAGGAAAACATATCAGATTATAAGAACAATAAGGTACATGCCCAAAGTAGTAAATAAATACATAAGCAGAGAGGAACCTGAAGAAGAAAATGGAAAAGCACGGTCAGCCCCATTCTGCTGGGTGTGGGCCTCATCCAGGGGCACACATATGTGTCATTGCCAGGCATATGTGTGTGTCACTACTAGGGGTATGTGTGTGTCACTACCAGGCATATGTGTGTATCACTGCCAGGCATATGTGTATGTCACTACCAGGTGTATGTGTGTGTCACTACCAAGCACATGTGTTTCACTTCCAGGTGTACATGTGTATTGCTGCCAGGCATATATGTGTGTCACTAGTAGGCACATGTGTGTGTTGCTGACAGGTGTTGTGTGTGTCACTCCTATGTGCATGCGTGTGTCACTGCCAGGTATGCTGCCAGCTTGCGTGGATGGTACAGTATGCAGCTGGGGCTGCCGTGGGTATGTACACCTTCCTGGCTGGCGAGCAAGAGGGCAGTTGGTGCACCACTTAGTTAATGGTCACCTTCTACCAGTGTTGTGATGATGACGAGGTGACTCACGGAGTGTGCACCTTTCTGCAGGTGTGGTTGCATTTGTGTCCATTTCTTTGCTCAGGCTGCGTTTCTTTCCACTTATCCTGCTGAATTGATTGGCCACCTTTTGAATTTTGATTTCTAGAAACATTGAGCCAGTTCATATTTCCAGGACTTGTGGGTACCCTTTTCTCAAACCCTCACCCAATTTGAACATCAAAAGTCTGTTTTATCTTTATGAAAGTGATGGGTGAAAAAAAATAGCTCCTTTATCTTTAAACTTGATTGCTGTTTTTTCAAGTGGTGGTGGTTCTGTGCTCAGGACAATTTGGACAGAGTTCACAAAGGAAGAAAAACAAAACAAATCTCCTTTTATTAAAAGCCAATCCGTTTCTAGTGTGTTGCATTCCAGCAGCTAGCAAACTAGAACACCTGGTTTTCTCTTTTCTGCTTTAAAACATGCAACTTGTATCCTTTTTTGTGCTTGCATCCTTGGCTTTAGGAGAAAACCTCAGCCTGGTAGTGCACAGCCAGTCCTTCCCAGGATCAGATACCAGGAGAGCACGGAGGTTCTCGTGGCTGACAGGTAAGGTGGGAGTTGCTAGCAGTGAAAGTGTCTTGGCACATTCTCCTGGGCAGTGGTGAGGGCAGACCCCTGGCCACACACACTGCCTCTTGCTCTGTGGACCCTTTGGCTCTGGCCTCCGGCCGTGCTGTTGGACTTTCTCCGAGGTCTTCTCTGTAGGATTGCATGGGCAGGAAGGCCCTTCTGATGAGGCTCTTGAGTCACCCATCACAGGTCCTGCTGACCATGTCACACCCACATGCAGGGGTTGAGTTTGAGAATGTGTTTTTCTGGATTTTGTGTAGCGCTGAGCCATCCCAGGTGGTCTCAGGGCCACGTTTGTGCTCATTTTGTTGCTGTGATGGGGGTGGGTGGAGGAATGAGGGATGTTGGCATTGGTAGCAGGACCCAGGTTGCCGGGTGGGCTGGGCCTTCTGTTTGACCTCGGCTGCAATGTGCTGGGTATGGCAGAGCAAGGCTGTTCTGGTTGGGGAGGGGTCATGTGAAGCTGGTGGGAGTGGGGAGGGGTCATAGGAGGCTGGTGGGGGGATGGTCTGCAGCACAGAGGTCTGGCCAAGCAGCCCCTGCCTAGAGGCCCAGATTTTGCCAGTGGGTTTCCTGGGTGAGTGGGTCCGTTCCTCTCAGACACTCCAATGGTACCAGAACCTACCATTCACAGAATCCTGTGACTGATGGGCAGCTTCCAATTTACTTTGCTTTCTTTTATTTAGTACTGGGAGCTGTAAAACGGTCTCAAGTGTGATTGCAGAGTCCCAGCGTTCGGACAATGGAGCATGAACTATTTGTGGCAGAGGCCCCCCTGAGATCTCAGCAATGTCAGAAATTGAAATGGTCAGTTACTGCAGGCTAGGGCTTGTGGGTAACTCTATTTAACGACATTGGAGTTATTCTAGCTTTTAAAATTATGTAGACCAATGTTCCTCTAATTTTCAGTTAGTTATGTACCCTCTTTAATTTGGTCATTTATTTTGAGATACACAAAAATATGATTTTCAGAATTCAACCATTCGGAATCTTCTCCTTCCTGTTCAGGCGGCAGCAGTGGGAGTGGAAAAGGATGAGAGGCACCATGGGTTCTTGGTGTGGGCGTGCTCACCTTTGTGTGTGTCTGAGTGTGTGGAAAGGATACAATGCACACGCGTTTGTGTCTGTTCTGTCCGTGGTTTGCTCAGAGGACAGAAGAGCAGTCATGGGACACTTCAGGGCTGCATCTCCCTGTACTGGTGGTTTCTATTCTGGGAGGCCATGAGTGCTGTGACCTGTCCCTGCAAGAATGGGGGCGGCCACCCCAGGACCCAAGCACCCAGCTCTGTGTTCCTGCCTGGAAGCTCTGCTGCACCCCAAGATGTGGTTGCTTGAGTGGGCTGTGTGCCATTCCTTGCTGCTACTGCTCTTTCCCGGCACAGGGGTGTCCATAGACCTCACCCCTCAGCAGCACGGAGCAACCCAAGGCCACCTACACCCCAACTGCTTGCTACCCCATCCTGAGACTGATGTCGCCTGCAACTGCTCGATCCTCAGACCCAAGGCTCATGTCAACTCACCCGCTTGCCCCACAGTCCCCAGGCCCATGTCACCTCACCCGCTCATCCCCCAGTCCCCAGGCCATGTCACCTGCACTGCCTACACCCCAGTCTCCAGGCCCATATCACCTGCCTGACTCTCCCCCGTCGCTTGGCCTATTTCACCTCACCCGCTCACCCCATAGTCCCCAGGCCAAAGTCACCTGAACCACTCGGGCCCCAGTCCCCTCACTCGTGTCACCTCACCTGCTCTCCCCCTAGCCCCCTAGCCCATGTCACCTCAACTGCTAAGCCCTCATTCCCCAGGCATGTGTCACCTCACCTGCTCACCCCCCAGTCCCCAGGCCCGTGTCACCTCACCTGCTCACCCCCCAGTACCCAGGCATGCAAATGAGAGAGCATCCACATAATTCAAGGCTGTTGCAGTTTGAGGCTCTAGCTTTAATCTGCGCTTTCTCCTTCCGCTTCTTTCCCACTGTGATTTGTTTGCTGAGGGCGCTTGTTCTCATAGCCAAGCACTGGTTATCACACCCCCATGGAGTGTTTCAGTGTATTCCTGTGACCCCATGTCCTGTAAAGTGGCTCTAGAAATATGATCAGATTCTGTTTTGATTATTTGGAAGGATATTTTCTAGGTGGTGCTTGTGCTTCCTACTGTCTGTCTGTCTCTCTCCTTGGGGAAGATCTGTTATTTCAACATTCAATGTTGTAAAGTGGTGGTTTTCTCAAACTGTTCTTCTTTCCTTACTCTTTGGCTGGAAAATTCTTGTGCAGAGTTTTCACTACCCAGCCCTCCGATACCCTCAGGCACAATACCTGGAAGAGGCTGTATGACTGACCCAAGTCTTTTATGAACCAGCTTTCATAGTAGTGAGTTTGTTTCCTGACATCCAACAAAGGTGGCTAATGAAGGATTTGGGGCTTGTATTTTTAGGTGATTATATGAGATCAAGGAATTTTAACACATTTATTGTGCTTCATTTCATTCCCTCTCAGTTTTTCTTGTGACTTTCCAGTTGCCTAGTCTTCGGCCAATGGGAACCCTTTGACACTAGACTGTGACAGCTTTGTTTTCAGATATGGCCAGAGGTTTCAGGCTCATTTTGTGTATTTCCTGCCCCATATCTGGAATCTGCTGTTTCCACAAGGAGCCTGGGGGCCTGTTGCTTCTGGACTAGTCCTTGTATTCAGGTGTTTTCCCTGAACAGAGTAGAGCATTTTTTAAATAAGAAAATATTTCCTGAGTTCATGCTGGTTTTTCTAATCCAAATTTA
>PVIY010059013.1:0-12236 GCA_004026745.1 Myrmecophaga tridactyla | reverse complement strand
GCAGTCTAAACATCCAGCAAAAATATAATTTCAATTATAAGACTTTCAGAATAAGTCCAAATAATAGAACCTATGTAATGAAGATGGTTTCAAGGGATTGGGAAGAGGGAAGGAAGGTTGAATAGGTGAATAAGAGAACACGTTTCAGACCAGTGAATTTATTGTCTATAATCCTATAATTAGACTATAATCTTTTAATAAGACACCTGACTTTATGTATTTACTAAAGTGACATTTATAAAACAAATAATATTCCTTAGTATATGCAAATAGTAGATTAATTGTCAGGATAATAGGAATTCCAGGATGGAATGCTAAATGTGATAAAACAATCTAATTGTGTTATAATCATATGAAACATTCCTACTAGGGGATGAGGGGAAAAGGTGCTGAAGTGGTAATACTGGATATGAATGAATTCTGGAAAATAAAGGGGAAAGAAATTGCGTAAGCATTGCATTCTAGCGGATAAAGCTTATCTCACCAGGGTGTAGGCTGACAATTCTATAACATATGTACATGCATACTGGAATCAAGCCATTAAGTAGATGATGTCAGGTGAGGAGAGTATATTTCGCACTTCAGAGTGGGTGGTTAACCATAAGTAAGGGCAGGACAGTAAATATTCTACCTGGCAATGGTTTACAGTGAGATACATCAGCATGAGTAGCTTAATATAGACACAAGGTGACATGTAGACATATCTATGGGTATGTGTATATGCAGAACTTGGCAGACACACAAATATTTTCTTACTCTGTCCTTGGAGAGTGCCTAGATGTCCTAGCAACATGGAGCACGCATAGTGCCTTGACCTTTATTTTAACACTATTATTCAATAAAAGTTTCCTTGGAGAAATAGCTGACCCTAGACCTGGAAAAGAAGTATACAAGAAGAGCCTGGAGCATCTTGTACCAGCAGAAATTAAGTAGGTACTAAAAGAAAGCATTCAATGATTGGAATAAATCCAAGAGGCACAGAGCACCTCTGAAAGATATCCCACCACCCAAAATGAAATAAACCTCACAACAAAATAACCAAAGCTGTATTGGATCACAAACCAAATTATAAAATAAGGCCATAAGTCTATAATGATTTAAAGAAAATATGTAATATATGAGTAGGAAGACAAAAATCTCCCATGCAGTTGCATGCAAAGCTTAATGTAGATACTGCTGTGTCCAGAAGGTGAGATGATTCCTATTCCTAAAGTGTGTCTTCAAGTAATAACCCCCTTCCAAAGGTGATACATGGAAAAGCAGGAAAATGAGGAACTTTAAAGTGGGGAAACCTGACAAGCATTATTGATGAAGGTCAACATCAAAAGTGAAAAGCCACCTTGATGAGATGTACCCTGGATACCTAATGTAAGGAAAATAGAATTTTATCTTTTGTACCTTCCTCTATGACCCATAATCCCATTCTAATCATGAGGAGAACATCAAACAAATTCCAACTGAGGGACATTTTACAAAATACCTTATAAGCACCCCTGAAAAATATCCAGGTAATCAGAAACAAGGAGAGTCTGAGGAGCTGTAATTTATAACACACAGATGTAATGTGGTATTGTGGAGGTAGATGTTCAGAATAAGCAAAACTGGATGTGATTTTCTGGAACCTGTCTCTACTACCCGTGCAATTTTTCAATAAGTCTCACACTGCTTTTCAAAATTATTTATTTATTTATTTATTTTTAATTGGGCAGGGAAGGGGAACCGTTCTGCTGCTTACCCACCACTGCACTGCCCCACATTGTTTATTTAAAATTAGAGTTATGAAGAGGCAAAATTATTAGTGAAATGCAAAATCTAAGAACAAATTCTGAGCTTCATTCAAGATGTGTGTATATACCATAGAAAAGAATATGACTCTGCTATAAGTCTTAATTCATCTCTCATTATGTCAGAACAGAGATATCAACTATATTTAATAATTCACAGAATTAAGAAAAATAATGACTATAATGTGTCTGACATTGTGCTTAGCACTCATGAAGAATATCAGTATACACTGTGATTCAACCACACCCATACTCATTCTGCAAACCACCAAGCCAACTACCACTCTGCAATTTCCATCCTTCATCACTTTCCCAGGGACTTGACAACAGAAACTGATCCAGAACTTTCCACAGGGCAAGAATTTTCTTGAACATCATCTTTGATAAACCCTGCACTGACTCTCCATTAACTACAAACATAAATATCAATCTTGTGGACAAAACTCAAAGCTCTCTGCAATGTGGCTGCTGACAACTTTCCCCAGCTCATGTTGCTTTTCTCACACCCTCCCTACCATTGTTCATCAGGTATTAAGATCTACTTTTAAGCTTGACCACACCCTACAAATATATCAATTGCACTTTTGATTCCTTGTCTTCTTTTCTTGGTAGGTATATACTTTCTTATACTTTAGAATTGCTAATATAAGGAAAATATTCCTCCTGCCAGGCTCAGAAAAATTTCCAGCATCCTTGGGAAGCCATCACGCACCTGAACAGATCAGTCCAAAATTTGGTTCCACTTCACCAGGACTTCAGTTTCCACCTCAGGTTGTTGCGTGTGCTCATATCTATGTATGTTGCCATATTTAGATGTAATATCTTTGAAATAAAGAATATGTTTTACTCATTCCTTTATTCTGAGAGTAATACTTAGTGCCTACCAAGAACGAATTAATGAGTGAGTTTGTGTTGAATGATTTTAAGAAGAAATTGATGAATATGCTTAGCAAGATCCTTCCTGAAGGAAGCCCATGGGTGTGAGCTACCATTAGATGAGAAAGATACGGGAAAGAAACTGCTTTTGTGTATTCTTTGTCTCACTCAACCACAAGCTTTTTACTTGGGTAGGATTTTGGATGATTATCTCTCGGTGTTATCCTTGTGGATGCCCTTTAATTTAATCTCAATAAAAGGGGTCTTGGACTCATGATGCATTCCCCACACTCATGACCAGACTCTGTGACTCACAAAGAAATTATCAAAGATGATTGTGAGTTCATCAATGCCGAGTCTTCCCTCAATGATGGATGAAGTTGGAAGCTCTCTTCCAAGGAAGGGCAGAAAGAAGTAAATACTGTTGAGGTCTCTAGAAGGTAGAATTATGTTTGCACCTCTGCAGAAATTGTAGCTTGAGACAGTGTAGGGAAAGCATTTATGTTTCCATGTTTTTATGAATTTAATTCCCATAAGCCTCATTAATGAAGTACACTTTTGTCTCTCTACTTTCTAAGATATTTAGTTCTCTGGATGGAAAAAAGATAACACAATGCAAACTTGGGGCTATTTTGACCCTTGGGAGAAAGCTTTGGAGCTTCTTGTCCCTCTCTTATCCCATTAGACTCTTACCTCTCTTTAGCTGTAGACTCTAGCAGTGTAAGTTTTCCCATAATGATTTCCCTATCACTGATTCAGGATAGAGATTCTGGGAGCACTAAAATATCTATTGTCTCTGATTTCTCTTTTCTGATATTTGATCTGATTTATGGGGCTGCCCTCTCTCAACAATATTTATGTTTCTTCCACTGATTTTCCTTTCTTCCCAATAGTTAGAAATATTTGTTCTACTGATTCAACTGCTTATTTTCAGCCATTCGAAAAATATGTATTCAGCAATACTATGTGGTAATCATTAAACTACCTTCTGAGAATGAAAAAAAGGTAATATAATGTGTCTGCTGTGAAACAGCAAAGTCTCATGGAAATAAATAAATAGGGCCCCTGAGGGTGGTACTGAAGTCCTGGTGAAATGTAATGCAATGGGAATGAGAATCAGCTTTTCATTTCTAGAAAAATGGATGCTGGGGCTCTGATAGGATTGAATAAAAAGATTTGAAACAATGGAAAGAAAGATAACAGAACTTTGGTTAATGAAAGGAAAATAGAAGAGATTAAACATATCTTGGAGGGACATGACAGCATAATTTGAACTTGCAGTTAGAAAGCATTGGCAAACTAGAAGGTACGATATAGAAACTTACAAATTAGAAAGACATAGAAAAGACAGAAAAACAGGGGCTGGGTCTCAGGGAAATGAATGACATCACGAAGGGCATAAACATATGCTCATGGGTGTCCCAGAAGGATGAGAAATTGGAAGAGGGGCAGAAAGAACACTTGAGGAAATTTTGGAAGAAATTTCCCAAGTCTTAGGGAAAACATAAATGCAAATACCCAGGAAGCACAACATACTCAAAACTGAATGAATTCTAATAGGCTGAAACTTGTACAAATGCTAAGAAGAATGACAAATGTCAGAGATAAAGAGTGAATCCTGAAAGCAACTGGAGAAAAGCAATTCCTCACATACAAAGAGGCTAATAAAATTAAGGGCCAATTTCTCATCAGAATCCCTGAAGGTGAGAAGGAAATGGTATGATATATTTCTCTCTGAAGGAGAAAAACTGGAGCCAAGAATCATTTATCTGGAAAAACTGTCCTTCACAAATATGTTCAGTTTAAAATATTCACAGGTAACCAGGAAGCATTTCTCTCTCAAGAAATATTAAAGGGAGTTCTGCAGGCTGAAATGAAAAGACAGGAGAGAGAAGCTTAGAGGAGAGCATAGAAAGTAAGTGTAACTAAGAGAATAAAAGAAAGGCAAATATAAGGATGACATGCAAAATTAAAGGATAAAATATTTGATGTAATTATTGCATTTAGAGTAATAACACAGTGTGAATGGAATTATGCACTCCTCGAAATATGCAGATTGGCAGAGTGCACGAAATGTATGATCGAGCTAAAGACTTTCCTTAGACTAAAAGACACAAAGTGATAGACAGTGAAGGACTGGCAAAACGTCTTCCACACAAACTTTAGCCAAAAAGAGCTGGGGTAGCTCTCCTACTATTGGACAAAATAGTGTTTAAATGCAAAAGTGTTATAAGAGACAAATAGAAACATTATATTAATGCAAGGAAGAACTCCCCATGAAGAAATTTCAATCATAAATGCTTATGATCCTAACCAGAGAACAGTAAATACATAAGGTCAATAACTAGCAAAATACAGTGAAAAATAGACATCGGTTTAGCATTACTTGGATACTTCAATACATCCCCCCTCATCAATACACAGAATTACTAATCAGTGTATAAATAATGTAATCAAAAACCTGAATACTATGATAAATCAACTAGACCAAACAGATATATGGAGAACAATGAAGACCCAAGCAGCAGGATATATATTCTTCTCAAGGTCCATTGATCATTCTCCAAGATGGACCCCATGTTTTGCTACAAGACAGATTTTAATATACTGTCTAAAATTGAAATGATCTAAGACACTTTCTCTGCACACTATTTAATGTGGAAATCAATACAAAGCTGAAGGACTGGAACTTTCACAAACTTGTCGAATTTAAATAAGACACACAAGCAATCTGTGGTCAAAGGAGAAATCACAAGAGAATCAGTAAATCCTTGAGAACAAATGCAACCAAAAACACATATCAAAACAGATGTGATTCAGTGAAAGCAGTGCTGATAGAGATATTTATGGCCCTAAATTCCTGTATTATAAATGAAGAAAGAGCTAAAACCAAAATCTAATTTAACATCTGGGAGAACAAGAAGAAGAATGGTAAATGAATCAAAAGCAAGTAGAAACTCACAGTTCACCATGGGCTGTTCTGAATTATCTGAATAAACTGGGCTATGAGTTCAAGAAGAGATTCAAAATACAGCCACTTGACACTAAAATCTTATATTAAAGGGAGAATGTGATTCCCAGAGTTACCTATCAAAATATTCAAACGGCCAACATTCAATCAAAGATTTGAAGATATGTAAGGAACATGAAGACACAACCCATTGAAAGGAAAAAATTAATGAACTTCAAATTGGTGCTGATACGTGAAGAAGTAATCAAAGACAGCAAATGAATTCTTCTACATAGGTTCACTGAGCTAAGGGAAAACATGGACATAGAACTTAAGGAAATCAACAAGATGATGCCTGTATAAAGGGAAGAATTAACAATTTTCAAGAAGGAATGAAGGTTTAAGGCATGCAAGAAGGTGAATGAAACTTCAGGACATAATGTTGAGTGAAATAAGCCAGCAATGAAAGGGCAAATATTCTTTTGTGTCTGTTCTGGTTTGAAAGGATTATGTACCCTAGAAAAGCCATGTTTTAATCCTGATTCATCTCCTGGACGCAACAGTTTCTTTTAATTACTGAATAGGGTGTGAGATCTTGTTTTTCTGTACAGATTAACATAATACCCCGAACATATTCCATAGTATTTTGGGCAGAAAATAAAAAAGAGAATTTAAAGTCCCCTTGGACTGGGGGAAAATGTGGAAGTATTTCTCTTCCCCACCTCATGAATTCCTAATATTATCTCAATCTTAAGACATGTCCTTACGAATGTTATTTTTGCAATGCTGATGTTAAGCCTACTTATAATTATACTTAACAGTCACCCTCAGAGAATCTGTTTTGTTGCTCTAATGTGGCCTCTCCTTAAGCCAAACTCTGCAAAAAACTCATTTTTCTCCCCACCATTTGGGAAATGACTCTCACAGGTGTGGCTCCCTGGAAACATAGGAAATGACTCCCAGGGATGAGCCTGGCCCTAGCATCATGGGATTAGAAATACCTTTCTGACAAAAATGAGGAAAAGAAGTGAGGTAAAATTCAGTTTCAGTGGTCAAGACGGTTCAAATAGAGTTGAGTTGTCATTTTGGAAGTTAATCTTGTGCAGGCTTCAGTCAGATGCTAAATATTGCCACAATATGCCAAGGCAACACCAAAAGTATTTCTTAAAATCATGCAGGAAACCCTAGACTCTAACTAAGAATCTCTACAAGTTCTTCTTATTAAGTTTATTTTTTTCAGAAACTATAGGGCTCCAAGTTGTTGCTATCCCAGATAAGCTCTGAAACACAGAAGTCACAGTAACTCAAAGGACATTAACCAGGTTCTTTCCTTACCTGGGAAGGTCTACACTCTTTTCCAACATGAAGATAAAATGGCCATTGGTAAGATTTCCCTGAAGATTGAGAGAATGATCAAATGAGAGGGAGAGGTGTAACTGGAAATTAGAATCTAACGAACGATTTTGAATACTGACTAATATAGATATGTCACCATCTTTTTATTTTCTAGTTTGATAAACTTGCCAGAAGGAAATACCTAAAACTGTAGTAATTCATTAGCCTTGATATTTGATAATGATTGCATAAATATAGATCTTTCCTCAAGTGACCATTTGAGTGTAAAAGCCTTAGGAGTGACACTCCCTCTATCCATGGTAAGGGCAGATAAAAAATAAAATAAAGATGTATAATAATAATAATAATGGCAGATTAACTACTGTTTACAAAGAAGTAGAGTTACAGAAAAATGTTATCATCCATTGCAACAAACACTCCACAATCATGCAAGCTTTGATGCTAGGGTGGTGTATGTGAATCTGTATTTTATGCATGAGTTTTCCTTAAACCACAACTTCTAACAAAACAAAAAAAAATCAAATAGACCATTGAGGGTTGAAATATAAATTTATCAAAATTCTAAATTTCCCTGAAGTGGAACTCAAAGAAAATTGGCAGCAATAGAAACCAAAGTGGAATCCAGAAAAAGACATTAGACAATAAAATAAATTTATGCTGATAGATTTTCCCTAATTCCTGCAGGTTTTGCAAGTAAAGCATTCCCTGCCATCATATTTCTTTCCCACAGCACAACAGAACTTTTCTGGTTAATTCACGTGTTTCTTTTTTTTTTCACTGACTCTATTTCTACCCATGGTAGCTGATAAAAGCAAAAACATCTTTTCAAAATTTAAGAGATGAAAAAGATTAATAATCTGAGTTTGCATGATTTATCACAAAGCTGCATGTTTGCGTCCAATATCTCTTGGGAGCATGATCTGAAATTGAAGGGAAAATGAGAATGTTGTCACTGATGGAAGACCACTAGGACATGTTGTCCAAGACCCCCTTATCCAACATTGGAACTCAGTCATTTGCTTCTCGTTGAAACTCAGCTCTTGTCAAGGAAAGAAGGATTCATTCCTCCTATGTATCACATACATGCCCTCTGAGTGTGGCTACATTTCTATGGTGTATTCTTAGTGGTGAGGGCTCTGTTACTGCTTTCTACAGTGTATGAATTTAAATTGTGTTCCCTGTTTCTGACAGCAGTCATTCGGACTTCTCCTACTCTTGACAATTAATCTTCCAACAGAAAGCATGAATGTCTTTGTATGCCTTAAATTTTCCATGGAAGGGTTCCAGTAAATACTTATTGGATCTATCCAACAGAAAACTATTGGAGAGAGTACATTGACTCAAAATGAGACTTCTCCTCCTTCTATATAAAAAATATTGTAAGTTTGAAAAGAAGAATCAAATCCGCTATTTCTGCTGGAAAAATAATAGTATTTTCCTCTGTAACATGATGTTTATCTCTCACCATGATTCCTGAAAATTTCTTTTGCAGATATCTAAATTGTAATGACTCTTCAACATTTTTCTGCAAACAAAACCCAAGTCTGCACGTTTTCCAGCAATAGCACACAATTTGATTATTTTCCTTGTATCTATATATGTATATATTTCAAGAATAAAAGTTAATTTTCTGTGAGAATAAATCTATTCCCTCAATTCGGACTGAATCATAATTGTTAGCACTTAATTTAATGGTTTTGGAGGAGAATAAAGTTGTACTAACAAACTCAGGCATGTTTTTCATCTGAGAAAAAAATGGAGTTGCTGGAATGGTAATAGAAGTAAAGCTTGAAGAGTTGGTGTGTATGGCACAATAGTAACGGTTTCCATTACTCACTGAGGACATGCTCTGCAAAAATATGTTTTCTTCCAAACCTGTCTACTAGCTGGGTGCATTGGAAAGAAAACAAGAAATCTTTGGGAATTTTGAAAGAAATACAATCTCTCTTCCTCTTGAAGTACACTTAAGTGTCAGTAAATTTGATATCCTGCATTGTGTCTACATGAGATGGTGTGACATGCATGATGTGGACTAGCCCTTAGCAGGCATTTCTCCCTCCCTCTGGTTTTGCATCCTGTGTTGGAGAGGATGGTGAACTAGCAGGTGCATATGTAATCAATACTTATGAAAAGAGCTTCTTACTACCTGAAGAACAGAAAATGTTGCATTTTCTGATCTAACACATTAGTGGAGTCTTCTTGATTATACAATCTTCCAGAGGATAGCAGAAGCATCAAATTTCATGGCTGGACTGTTTTCTGTGTCTTTTTTTTTCTTTCAGTTTTTTTTTTCTAATTGAAAAACATACCTCTAGCTTCCTCAGAAATATTGAGAGCATATGGCTACTAAATTTCTTCACAAATTTTTAAGAGATTTTTATTGAATGAGATTTCTGCTTAAAGATAGGAGTAATGTAAGTAAATTATTATATAAAGGAACTGATTGCAAATGTGTGGATCTTCCTGTGTAAGATTCTGGGAATTGATACATCCACTTGTTGGAAGTGAGACCGCAATGAAGCTGTGTACTTTGGATAAATGTATACAACTAGTGCATGATTACCAATGACAAAGCATGACTCACAATATATTGTTTATTGTCATCCCTAAAGAAAGTGCTTATGAAATATTTTGGAAAACTGCCTGTTTTATGTGATAAAATATTTTGTTGAGAATTCAAACTTAATGTATGGGAGTAAAGTGGGTCTTTTATTTGCCCTGGAGAGACATAAAAAAAATGACAAGTAGAGAAGGTTAATCCTCAGATTTGGCAAAATAAAATCCAAGAAACTTGTAGCACTGCATGTATCAAATCTCTTCTGCCTGTAAATTACATTTCTGATGTGGGTATGACTAAAACAGAGTCTGATCCTTGGGTTAATCCATTGCAATATAAGTGAATTCACAGATCGACCAAAGATATAAAATGAATAAAATAAATGATCATTTTTTTTGCCAAATTGGACGTTACTTCAGAGCCATCTCTCATTTCATAATGTCAGTCTAATTTGCCAATGGCTCTGATGAAGAAAGCATTAGTGGTATTCTACCTCACAAAGAAAAGGGCATCTACAAAAACCCTTGATGTTATTTTCTGATATCTTGCATTAATAGTTTAAAAAGACACAGTTGGCAATGGGAAAATGACCCAAATCGTGTTTCAGGATCAGTGAAAGAGGCCTATTAGTGTAGGAAATGCCAAGGGAAAGTTACTGAAAAAATCCCTGCCAATAAAAGCAGTGTTTGAAGAGCAAATTTGTATCCGTGAAAGAATCCAGTGATTAGTAAAACCACCAATGATTGAAGAATCAGGGGTTGTAATGTCTATTACATCCTCACATAACTTTTATGGAATATACAAGAGAAAATCATAGATGGAGATGGATGTGGCTTACTGAAACTTCATTATGTTGCAACTCAAGTCCAGGATGTGCCCTGTTTCAAGAGCTGATTAACACAACCCTGGCAACAGGTACAGAGCATTTGAAATGACAAATGGTTTTCTCCAAAACCACATAACACAAGAGCCGTTTATTTCTTCTTTCAAGGAGGCAATGCACTCAGCCCCTCCAGTAATTACAATTATTTAATTTGTACTTAATGATCTGAATTAAGCATTTACCACCGAATATTCAGGTAGAAGGGTCTGGCTCAATAGTGAACCCTGCAAATACATTCCTAGATGTCAAATGATTTAAAGAAAACAGAATAAATGAGGTTTTTAATGTATGAAAAGTAGAGATAAAGTTCTAGTAATAAAACATATTAACTTCATATGCACTGATAAGAGTAATTTGATTTACATTTCCCAGTATTGAACCTCTGTTAATGTAGGGTAAATTTCCGAACTTGAAGTGAAGGATCCTTGTACATAGAGACTTTCTCAACAGGAAATAATCTTTAAGGCATGTTTTATGTCCTTGTTTCGAAGACTGTAGATAAAGGGGTTCAGCATGGGAATGACCACTGTGTACATCACGGAAGCTATTGCAGTTGCCCTTGTGTTTTGTGTAGCAGCAGAACTAAGATCCACTCCAAAGCCAGTACCATAAAATAAGGATATCACTGAAAGATGAGACCCACAAGTAGAAAATGCTTTAAACTTGCCTCCAAGTGATGAAATTCTTAAAATAGAGCATGCAATCTTAGAGTAGGGGAAAAGTATGCCAGTGAGTGGAATAACAGCCAGAATTACAGTTGCAAAATACAACACTAGGTAATTGAGAAAAGTGTCAGAACATGCAAGTTGGATTACTTGAGAAAGTTCACAAAAAAGTGAGGAATTTCCAATTGTGTCTGAAAAGTCAATCACAAAACCATTAAACCATGCAAAAGAGAGTTCAGAACACTCAGTATCCATGACGCCACCAGCAGGAGACCACAGAGCCTGGGGTTCATGATGACCATCTAGTGCAGTGGGTGACAGATGGCCACGTAACGGTCATAGGCCATCACAGTCAAGAGGAAGTTGTCTGTTCCTACAAAAACCATGAAAAAATATATCTGGATGAGGCAATTTCCATAATTTATAGTTTTGGTCCCTGTCTGGATGTTCACCAGCATCTTTGGGATGGTGGTGGAGGTGAAACAGATGTCTGCCAAGGACAGGTTAGCAAGGAAGGCATACATGGGTGTGTGCAGGTGGGCATTCGAGATGGTGGCCAGGACGACGAGCAGATTCCCAGTGAGAGCGACCAGATACGGCATCAGAAACAGAGCAAATAGGAGGGGCTGCACATCTGCATCTTCTGACAATCCCAGGAGGATAAATTCTGAAAAAAGTGTTTGGTTTTCTGATTCCATGCAGCTGATGAAACTGCTAGTAAATAGCACAGAGTGATGCAAATTTAGCCAAAAGCAGTGTTCAAAAAATTAACAGAAAAGTTATGCATATATGGTAAGCGCATTAAGGTCATTATTTCTTAATTAGAATATATTATCCCAGGAGGATAAATTCTGAAATGCCCATTTCATTCTCTAAATCCATGTAACTCATGAAACTGCTGGAGCCAAGAGAAGAGCAAGAAAGGTTTAGGTACTAGCAGCTCTCAACATATTAACATAAATACTATGGTTTGTATTGCAAACGTATTGACTTAATTTCTTCTTATTTTTTATATAAAGATTTAGTGACCTTTATCTGAAAATGTCAGAGTAAACCAACATTCCTGCTTTCCTTCATTCTGTTGCTATCAAACCTTCCTTGTCCATAATTTTAAACTTTATCCCAAGTCAATATGTTCCACCTCAAATGCTGTTAGACTTTATTT
>PVIY010059012.1:0-12214 GCA_004026745.1 Myrmecophaga tridactyla | reverse complement strand
TTTAACATAATTTCATTACAGTTAGGTAGTATTGTGCTGTCCATTTCTGAGTTTTTGTATCCAGTCCTGTTGCACAGTCTGCATCCCTTCAGCTCCAATTACCCAATATCTTACCCTATTTCTATCTCCTGATGATCTCTGTTACCAACAACATATTCCAAGTTTATTCACTAATGTCAGTTCATATCAGTGAGACCATTCAGTATTTGTCCTTTAGTTTTTGGCTGGCATTTATCTTGATTGGTAGCAACAGGTGGTGCAATTGGTGAAAATGGGTAGTGGCAGCCTTGGGAACTTCTGGAAAGATTTTGCTTCTTATAAATATCGGTATTCTCCTAAATAACATCTCCAGCAGTGCTTGTGGTGGCACTCCCATATAACTTTATTATCACAGGAGTTAATAGCTGTAGCCCAGTGAATAGAAGAGACTAAAATCAGAAGAGGAAGAAGATGTAAGATATCAGATGGGTGAGGCATAACTCCAGGGAACCCTCAGAAATAACTGGGATTATTTCAGTTATTTACCAGGAAGACTGGGGGTCAGCAATTCTTGAGCAAGTCAGAAAATATAACTATGCTTCTGATTTAGGCTCCTGTGACCTGTAATAATGGAGATTTTTAAACTTCAGAAGTTTGTCCTACATTATTTAGGCATAAAACATCTTTTAGGACCTCTAAATTGAGTAAATCTGACTAATTTAATTCAGCAATTATTTACTGAATACATATATAATAAGTAGCATGTCTTCCGAAGATGTTCATAGCTGAATTCTTGGAGCTTATAAACATGGTACTTTAATTGGCAAAGGGGTTTTGCAGATGTAATTAAGTTTAAGGGCTTCAAAATAGGAAATTAATCCTGGATTAACTGGATGAGTCCAATCTAATCTCATAAATCCATAAAAGCAGAGAATTTTCTCTGATGGAGACAGATGAGATGCATAAACAGAAAAATTAGAGATTCAAAGAGTGAGAAAAACTTGACACACTGTTGCTAGTGTGAAAACCAAAGGGAAAAGGTGCTGAGGAATGCAAATGGTTTTAATAAGCGGAGAATCTTCTTGCTGACAGCCATTATGGAAACAGAGACAAGGAAACGAGCTTTTTCAAAAATCTAAAAATTTACTATTAAAGAAGGATAGGACTGCCATTGCTTAAGATTTACATATAAGGTACAAGAAGGAAACAAAGTAGAGATATTTATTTTAATTCAAAAGATTCAGATAGACTCCTCGGAAAAATTGGAAGCATGAGTTGGGCTGAGAAGCCATTTTAAAGCTAAAGGGTTTTTTCCTGAAATGGATATGAACAATATCTTCTATTTCCCCTATAAAGTTAAGAGCAATCACCGCAACTAGGTTTTCTTTGAATGTTTATATCTTCTGGATAAATTTTAACTACCCCCTAGCTTGTTTCATGGATGGATAAATCAATAGATCAAAGATGAGAGAGAAAGAGATGATAAATATTAAATCGTAGATAAATGTGTATGTTTCCTTTTGAAAATTGTCTTAAGGATAATGCACATAAATTTACATGAAACACACTTGATATCCTATTTTAAAATTTTCCTGAATTTTTCTTCAGATTACAAAATAATATGTTTATTTTATATATTAAATATACTAAGGCTACAAAGAAAATAAAAATCATATCAACAATAAAAGCCCATTACATACTGGAGTATATTCTTCTAGTCTTCATTCTAAACAATATATAACACAAATATTTGTTTAACACCAAATTGGAATCATGTAGCATAAAATAGTGAAAAATCCTTTTTCACAATATATCATCAATTTATAGTAAATGTGTCACTGAATATGAATATGAATATATGATAGTGTCATTGCTAATGATTATATAGAAGAAACATTTTATATTTTACACATTACTTGGAAAAATAGATTGTTTCTAATTTTTTACTATTTTAAAATTGGTGGCAGTACACATTTTTGTAGAATGACTTTTTATGAATATTTCTTAGTATAATCCTTGATTGTTTCTTTAATAAAGCATGTAGCTTTTCCAAGCAAACTGCCCCATAGATGGTACATTAGAAACTAGTACCTAATAAAAACCCAAAGGATCACAGTAGGAAAGCAACATTTAACATACGGAATCAGGAAGTTAGAATTAAAATAAAGTACCTCATTCATGCAAATCAATCTAGTCCAACATATTTGGGGTGGAATCAAAGTGTGATAGTGTGAAAATTTTTTAATGTTTCTTTTTTTTTGAAACAGGACAGGTATTATGTTGTTTTAAGCTAATAACTTTTCTTGCTATTATATTCTTGTGCTGAGGACTGGTTGATAATTATTGTTATCAGGATTTTAAAATTTAATTTGCATAATCAGTGAGAGGTTTCTTTTGACCTTGAAACCTAATTAGTGACTGTGTAGATTTCCAAGCCTGTTTTAACCTTCTCAAAGGAACATAACTAATAGACATTGAATGCCTTCTATGGGAATGACACTGTGTTCACTGAGAATAACAAGCTGAGTTGCAAGACAACAAAAGTGTTTATTTGGGGTCAGTGATCACTCATTCAGTTATAGATATAGCACGCTTACCTGGCTATGAGACTCCTTGAGTATGGAACTCTCATGAATCTTGGTTGACCAGAATTCTGTTTTCATGGGGCAACGCCATTACTATGTGTGATTGGAACGGAGGACACACATTTGCGAATTGTCTTTTGTTCCATTCAGACTTCACTTACAAAACACAAATTCAAAGGTCAAAGATAAAATTGTTAAGACTTTTAAGATGGGAAAATCAGAGAGTTAAGCCAAATATAGAACCCTCTGAGCATGGGGTGATATAAAGGTGTCCTTATGGTTATCATTTATTAAATGCCTTCAATATCTCTGGTGTATTGCATACATTTCCTTTTTAATCATCACAAGGTTGTCAACCTGATTTTATAGAGGATAGAATGAATATTTAGGAGTAATTAATAAACTTAGCATATTATCTGCTCTCCAAACAGATTCAATTCAAGATTAAGTCAAAGATAATGCTACAACAAAATCTGAATTTGGCAATTTTAGCTAGCCTTTTAAAATTACTATAATAATAAGCAATCAAAATTAAAGGGATTTTTAAAATTACATGACTTATATAAATCATCCTGTAATTTTAAAATTATACTACAGGTATTCTGACTTTGCATGGTATCTTGGTCAGGTTCATGCGCCAATTTGGTCAAATGGTGGTACCTGCTTGTCTGGTTGGGCAAGTGCTGTTGCTATGAGGACATATCATAGAATTAAATCATGATCTGTCAGCTATATCCACAGCTGAATCCATTTGTAATCAGCCAAAGGGGAGTGTCTTCTGCAATGAGTGATGCTTAATCTAATCACTGGAAGCCTTTTAAGGAAGATTCAGAAGAGACAGGCTCTCTTCCTGCTTCGGCTGGTGAGCCTCTCCTGTGGAGTTCATCCAGACCCTCCATCAGAATCGTCAGCTCCACAGCCTGCCCTACAGATTTTGGACTCTGTGTTTCTATGGTTGCATGAGATACTTTTATAAATTTTATATTTGTGAATCTTAAAAATGGGTTTTTATGAATGGTTTTTTACTCTGACTGGACTCAAAGGCACTAAGGACTCTAATTCTCATAATCAGAATGACACTCCCAATCCATGGAGTGAGTGGGCAAAAGAGATAGTCAAAATGTCACATTCAATTCTCCTAAAGCTTCGCTTGTATGAAGCCAGGCTGGGGGATAATGTTTTTTGACACCTTTACGGAGTTTTGTGGAAATAAGAGCCATACAGATGTTGACTGGTTGTTGTTAGATACACTGGATACATTAAGGAGTGAAAGGGATGGGCTTAAGGCTTCAAACAAGAAGCTTAATCACCGTCGGACAGATGTAGAAGTTTCTATGAGTATCCTGAAGGAAAATCTTATTTCCTGTAGCCATAGACTTGAGATCTCTGAAAATCAGACTTAGAATCTTATTGTTAGAGTAGCAACTTTACAATGTAAACAGAAATCTCAGTGTTGCATGGTGTCCACCATTAAAGTGAGAGCATTGATTGGAAATGAGTGGGACCCTGAAAAATGGGATGGTGACATATGGATTGATAATGATGTCGGTGGTGAAGTTGAAACCCCAGGTTATGCTGAGTCTTCTCTAGGTAATGCTGTAATAGTCTGCCCTGAGGATATAGCCACCCCACCTCCAGTCTGCCTTGGGGAGTTTGCCACCCAACCTCCTCCTGAAGGGATTAGCCCTGGAGTGATTAATCCTGTTTCACCAGATGAAAGTGCAAATGAATGCCCTGAAGCAAATGGCTTGGAAGATATTTCTAATTCTTTTCATGACCCAACCCCCACCACCCCATAACTAGAGTAAAGTCCCAACAGGCCCCTAAAGGTGAGGTACAAAGTATCACACATGAGGAGGTTTGTTATACTCCAAAAGAACTGTGTGAGTTTTCAATTTATACAGACAGAAATCAGGAGAATATGTGTGGCAATGGATTTTAAGGGTGTGGGATAATGGTGGGAGGAATATAAGGCTGGATCAGGGTGAATTTATAGATATGGGCCCACTAAGTAGAGATTCTGCATTCAGTGTTATAGCTCAAGGGGTTAGAAAAGGCATTAACAGTTTGTTTGGATGGTTGGTTGAAACATGGATCAAAAGGTGGCTGACATTACCTGAGGTTGAAATGCCAGAACTGCCCTGGTATAATGTAGATGAGGGGATCCAGAGGCTTAGAGAGATTGGAATGTTAGAGTGGACTTAACATGCAAAGCCTGCTCTTACACTCAGGAATGTCTGGAGGATGCATCTTTTACCAGAACAGTGAGAAATAAATTTGTGAGACTAGCACCATCATCCATAAAGAGCTCTGTGGTTGCACTTCTCTGTAGGTCAGATATTACTGTAGGAACTGCTGTCACTGAGCTGGAATCCTTAAACACAATGGGGATGACTAGATCCCGAGTTGGCAGAAGCCAGGTGGCAGCACTTAATTGCCAAAGATGGGGTAAATGTGTCTATTATAATAGACAGCAAACTCAAAGCAGGAGTCAAAATTATATCACTCGCAGAGATTTGTGGCATTGGCTAGTAAATCACGGGGTACCTAGAAATACAATAGAAGGGCAGTCTACTAAATTCTTGCTTGAGCTGTATAAACAAAAGAGTTCTAGGTCAAGTGACCAGAAGTCTAACCTGAATTACAAAAACACAGAGTCACAGCCCCTTAATCAATTTCCAGACTTGAGACAGTTTACAGACCCAGAGCCCCTTGAATGAAGGGGAGGCCAGGTCCCTTTGGGAGAGAACCCTGTTACACTGCCACAAATTTTTACTGTTAATCTTCCTCCAAGCCTTGCCCAAGGAGACCTAGGCCTTTTATCAGGGTAACTGTGCACTGGGGAAAAGGAAATGATCAGAAATTTCGGGATTATTAGACACTGGTTCAGAAGTGACATTAATTCCAGGGGACCCAAAACGTCACTCTGGTCCACCAGTCAGAGTGGGAGTTTATGGAGGCCAGGTGATCAATGGAGTTTTAGCTCAGGTCCATCTCACAGTGGGTCCAGTGGGCCCCTGGACCCATTCTGTAGTTATTTTCCCAGTTCCAGAATGTATAATTGGAACAGACATACTGAGCAACTGGCAGAATCCCCACATTGGCTCTCTAACTCATGCGGTGAAGGCTATTATGGTGGGAAAAGCCAAGTGGAAGCCACCAGAACTGCCCCTACCTAGCAAAATGTAAATTAGAAGCAATCCCAGATTCCTGGAGGGATTACAGAGATTATTGCCACTCCTAAGGACTTGAAGGATGCAGGGGTGTTGATTCCCACCACATCCCCATTCAACTCTCTTATCTGGCCTGTGCAGAAAACAGATGGGTCCTGGAGGATGACAGTGGATTATCATAAGCTTAACCAGGTGGTAGCTCCAATTGCAGCTGCTGTTCCAGATGTGGTATCATTTCTTGAGCAAATCAACACATCCCCTGGTACCTGGTATGCAGCTGTTGATCTGGCAAATACTTTTTTCTCAATAGCTGTTAGTAAGGACACCAGAAACAGTTTGCTTTCAGCTGGCAAGGTCAGCAATATACTTTCACTGTCCTACCTCAGGGGTTTATCAACTCTCCAGCCCTAGGTCATAATCTTGTCCACAGGGACCTTGATCATTTCTCCCTCCCACAAGACATCACACTGGTCCATTATATTGATGATATCATGTTAATTGGACCTAGTGAGCAGGAAGTTGCGACTACTCTAGACTTACTGGTAAGGCATTTGCGTGTCAGAGGATGGGAAATAAATCCAACAAAAATACAGGGGCCTTCCAACTTGGAAAATTTCTAGGTATCCAGTGGTGTGGGGCATGTCAAGATATCCCTTCTAAGGTGAAGGATATGTTGCTGCATCTGGCCCCTCCTATGACCAAAAAAGAGGCACAACACCTAGTTGGTTTCTTTGGATTTTGGTGACAACATATTCCTCATTTGGGTGTTCTACTGCAGTCCATTTATTGAGTGACCAGAAAAGCTGCTAATTTTGAGTGGGGACCTGAACAAGAGCAGGCTCTGCAATAGGTCCAGACTGCTGTACAAGCTGCTCTGCCACTTGGGCTGTATGATCCAGCAGATCCAATGGTGCTGGAAGTGTCAGTGGCAAATAGAGATGCTTTTTGGATCCTCTGGCAGGTCCCTATAGGAGAGTCACAATGCAGACCCTTAGGATTTTGGAGCAAAGCCTTACCATCTGCTGCAGATAACTACTCTCCTTTTGAGAAACAGCTTTTGGCCTGCTACTGGGCCTTTGTAGAGACTGAACGCTTAACCATGGGACCTGAGTTGCCTATCATGAGCTGGGTGTTGTCTGACCCACTAAGTCATACAGTTACTTAGTCATGTAACTAAGTCATAAAGTTGGGCATGCGCAGCAGCACTCTATTGTAAAATGGAAATGGTATATACAAGATAGGGCCAGAGCAGGTCCTGAAGGCACAAGTAAGTTACATGAGGAAGTGGCACAAATGCCCATGGTCTCCATTCCTGCCACATTACCTTCTCTTTCCCAGACCAGAGCTATGGCCCCTTGGGGAGTCCCTTACAGTGAATTGACTGAGGAAGAGAAAACTCGGGCCTGGTTTACATGTGGTTCAGCACGATATGCAGGTACCACCTGAAAGTGGACAGCTGCAGCACTACAACCCCTTTCTGGGGTGTCCTTGAAGGACAGTGGTGAGGGGAAATCCTCCCAGTGGGCAGAACTTTGATCAGTGTACCTGGTTGTTCATTTTGCTTGGAAGGAGAACTGGCTAGAGGTGCATTTGTATACTGACTCATGGACTCTTGCTAATGGTTTGGCTGGATGGTCAGGGACTTGGAAAGACCATAATTGGAAAATTGGTGACAAAGAGGTCTGGGGAAGAAGTATGTGGATAGACATTTCTAAGCAAGCTAAAAACATGAACATACTTGTGTCCCATGTGAATGCGCACCAGGGGGTGACTTCAGTAGAGGAAGGTTTTAATAATCAAGTGAATAAGATGACCCATTCTGTGGATATCAGTCAGCCTCTTTCCCCAGCAACTCCTGTCATTGCCCAATGGGCTCATGAACAATATGGTCATGGTAGTAGGGATGGAGGTTATGCATGGCCTCAGCAATATGGACTTCCACTCAGCAAGGGTCACTTGGCTACAACCACTGCTGAGTGCCCAATCTGCCAGCAGCAGAGACCTACACTCAGCCCCCGATATGACACCATTCCCCGAGGTGACCAGCCAGCTACATGGTGGTAGGTTAATTGCATTGGACCACTCCCTTCATGGAAGGGGCAGCAATTTGTTCTAACTGGAATAGACACACACTCTGGTATGGGTTTGCTTTCCCTGCACACAATGCTTCTGCCAAAACCACCATCCATGGGCTTAGAGAATGCCTTATCCATTGTCATGGTATTCCACACAGCATTACTTCTGATCAAGGAACACACTTCACAGCAAATGAAGTGCGGGAATGGGCACATGCTCATGGAATTCTCTGGTCTTACCATTTTCCCCATCATCCAGAAGCAGCTGGATTGATAGAACAGTGGAATGGCTTTTTGAAAACTCAATTACCATACCAACTAGGTGGCAATACCTTGAAGGGCTGGGGTAATGTTCTCCAGGAAGCTGTATATGCTCTGAATCAGTGTCCGCTCTATGGTGCTGTTTCTTCCATAGCCTGGATCCATGGGTCGAGGAACCAAGGGGTGGAAATGGGAGTGGTATACTCACTATTATCCCTAGTGATCCACTAGGAAAATTTTTGTTTCTTGTCCCTGCGACCCTGAGCTCTGCTGGTCTACAACATTTAGTTCCAAATGTGGAGTGCTTCCACCAGGAGAAACGACAATAATTCCATTGAACTGGAATCTAAGACTGCCACCTGGTCACTTTGGGCTACTCATGCCCCTGGATCAACAAGCCAAGAAGTGGATTACATTATTGTCTGGGGTGATTGACCCTGACTATCAGGGGGAAATAGGGCTGCAACTACACAATGGAGGTAAAGAAGAGTTTCCTTGGAATATAGGAGATCCCCTAGGGTGTCTTTTAGTACTACCATGCCCTGTGATTAAAATCAATGGAAAACTGCAAGAACCCAATCCAGGCAGGACTACCAATGGCTCTGAAACTTCAGGAATGAGGGTTTGGGTCACCCCCACCAGGCAAAGAACCACGGCCAGCTGAAGTGCTTGCTGAGTGTAAAGGGAACATGGAATGGGTGGTGGAAGAAGGCAGTGATAAATATAAACTAAGACCACATGATCAGTTACTGAAACGAGGTCTGTAATGCTGTTTTATTCCTGTAATACTATTTAAGTTGTACGATATCAAGTTTAAGAATGAATGTTACCCAAGGATTTGCACCCTATTCTGGAGAGATTTGATGTGTTTCCAATTATATGCAGGAGAATTGAGTATTGTTTGGTGAAAGAAAAAATGTGTGTTCCATTGTTTTTTTATTTATAAATTACGTACGGTTTAAGGTGATATGTATAGCTGCCAACTTGACAAGGGGTGTACTGTTATGGTCAGATTCATGTGTTAACTTGGCTAAATGGTGGTACCTGTTTGTCTGGCTGGGCAAGTGCTGGCCTGTCTGTTGCAATGAGGACATTTCATAGAATTAAATCATGACCATATCAGCTACATTCCTTTTGTAATCAGCCAAGGGGAATGTCTTCTGCAATGAGTGATGCTTAATCTAATCACTTGGAAGCATTTTAAGGAGAATTCAGAAGAGACAGACTCTTTTTCCTGCTTCAGCCAGCGAGCCTCTCCTGTGGAATTCTTCCAGACCCTCCATGGGAATTGTCAACTTCACAGTCTGCCCTGCGGATTTTGGTCTCTGCATTTCCACAGTTATGTGAGACACTTTTATAAATTTTATGCTTGCATGTGTTTCCCATTAATTCTGTTTCTCTAGAGAACCCTAACTAATACACATGGTATTGCATTAATTGAAACTTTGTGTATGTAAGTACCATGCAATCATTCTCTGTGACCATGGAACAGTACCAAGCAAGGGCTATCTCACATAATTCATTTTGTTTGTATATTCATTTACAGTTTATCTTTCTTTGTTTTTTCATTTTTATTCATTAAAGTATAATTTGCTGTGTTGCAATGGTTAATTCCAACAGGCTTAGATTTGGATTGAGCTGTACTGCTATAGTACCTATGCAGCACTAACACCTGGTCAAGGCATAAAACATGTTTATTAATAGCATTGCTTTCTAACATGGGTCCAAGGAGTTTGTGAATAGTTTGAACTGTTTGTCAGCATTGTTTAATCGGTAGCAGTGAGATTGATGATTTTTTCCTAGTCATTGTGAGACACCCAGAGGGTTCTGCCATCATACTGGTTACATAGCAAGACTGTTCCTCTGTAGCCAGCAAGTATAAGAAACCCTGATTAAACTCTATTATGGGATCCCTGGTTCCTGATCCAAGAGAGGAAGCATCCACATGGCCCTCACACACAGTTGGAGCTCATACCCAGCCTCTCGGGAAGTCTTGCTGTGAGGTAGCAGATGCACATCCTTACTTAAGTGCTTTTTCTATATTGTATGATTTTCCTTCAATAAACTATAGATTTGTGAGCACTGCTTATCGACCAGTCAAATCTCTTCTTTGTGGAAGCACCTGTTAAATTTTTTGCCTATTTTTAAGTTGTATGATTTGTCATCTTATTATTGAGTTGTAAGAATTCTTTATATAGTCTTAATACAATTCTCAGTTTGACATATGTTTTGCAAAAAGGTGCTCCTTGTCTATGGTTTGCCTTTTTTTTCTATGTCACTTGAAGAACAAAATTTTTAACATTGAGGAAGACTATTTTATATATTTTTCTTTTATAGTTTATGCTTTAGGTTCCTATTTAGAAATCTTTGCCTAACCAAATGTCACAAAGATTTTCCCCAATGCTTACCTCTGGAATTTTAATATTTTTTCCTCCTACATGTATGGTGTGACCTAAGTGATGATCATTTTTCTCCTTTCTTTCTATTTTTAACCTATAGATAAACAGTTGCCACACAGTTTATTAAGACTGTCTTTTCTTCATTGAATTGCTTTAGAACTTTTATTGAAAATTAATTGATCATTAACATATAGAACTATTTCAGGAACCTATGCTGTTCTATTGATCTATATGTCTATCCTTACATCAATATCAAACTATCTTGATTACTGCACCTTTATATTATGCCTTTATACTCTACCTAGAGTTAGGTAGTGTGAGGCCTCCAATTTTATTATTTTCCAAAATTGATTTAGCTATTTTAGATCATTTTGCTTCATATCTAAATTTTAAAATCAGAATGCCAAGTGCTTTGAAAATTCTGTTAGGATAATTGGGATGCTTTAAAATCCATAGACCAATTTTGAGAGGATTACAATCTTAACAATATTGCATCTTTCAACTGTTTTACATAATATATCTCTTCATTTATTTAGACACTTAAAATTTTCCCTTTCTGATATTTTGTAATTTCAATTTAAAGTTCTTGCACATATTTGGTAAGTTTATTACCATTAATTTTTATTTATGTTGAGAATGAAATTGTTTTTAAATTTTTATTTCTCCTTAGTCATAGTTATATTGTCCATTGCATGTAGAAATACAATTAATTTTATATATTGTCTTTGTATCCTTTTCATTGTTTGATTCGTTTAGCAGTTATAGTGGGTATTGTATGAATTCCTTAAGATGTTCTATATACATGATCATGTCATGAGCAAATAAGGTCAGTTTTACTTCTTAAAATTTTCTTTATGTTTTTTTATTTCTTTTCCTTGCTTTATTGCACTGGCTAGTACCACGAGGAGAACGTTAAATAAAATTGATGTGAGCAGGCATATTTGGTTTCATCCTGATATTAAGTAGAAAGTATTGATGCTTTCACCTTTGATCGTAGTATTATCTGTAATTTTTTTTCTGGATTCTTTTCATCAAGTTGATAAAGTTCAAATTTGTTCTTAGTTTGCTATGAATTTTCATCATTAAAATGTGTTAAAAGTTGTCATATGCTTTTCATGTATCTAGTTAAATGATCAAATGCTTTTCTCAACTGTATTATATTAATATGGTATATTATGTCTATTTATTTTTGGAAGTTATGCAAAGGTTGTATTCCCAAAGGAACCTCACTGTTTCATAATACATTTTATAAATTGTTGAATTTGATTCACTAATATTTTCTTAAGGGTTTTTATGCTTATAAGAGATATTTTTGTAGTTCTTTTCCCTTGTGATGTCTTCGTGGTCTTGCAATTGGAATACTGGCCTAATAATATGAATTGTGTATTGTTCCCTCCTCCTTTATTTTCTGAAGCTTTTTGCACGATTTGTAATATTTCTTCATTATATGTTTGATAGAATTCACCAGTGCAGCCATCTGGGTCTAAATTTTTCTTTGTGGAAAGATTTTAAATTATGGATTCAATTTTTAATAGTCAATACAAGGTCATTCAAGACTTTTTTTCTTCTTGGATAAATTTTAGTAATTTGTGCCACTCAAGGAATTTAATCATTTCAATAAGTTGTCATATATTGTCATTAATACTTACAACATTTCCTTGTTATCTTTTTTATGTCTTTCAATCCTGGTGTTGGTAATTTTTGTTCTCTCTCTCTCTCTCAATAGAAGCTTAGATGATTTT
>PVIY010059011.1:0-12206 GCA_004026745.1 Myrmecophaga tridactyla | reverse complement strand
CCTGGGGGTGGAGGGGAGCCCAACACCAAGAACATCTGAATAACAAAACAGCAACCAGACAGCAGGGAGACCCACTCCCTGGGTGGGGGGGAGCTGCTCTGGGGTGGGGGTTACACGCCCCTCACCCACAGCCACCACCCCCAACCCCCCTACTCTTTGGGCCTTGGTCAGCGCAGGGAGTGCTGGAGGCTGGGGGAGCAGGGGCGGGTGCAGCGGTACCCCTCGAGCACGGCCGGGAGGAGCAGCAGGCCACTGAGCGGGTCCTTCCGGCAGCGCTCCATGGCCTCCTTGTAGCTGAGCCGCTCCTTGGAGATGGGGTCTGTCAGATCCTTCTCGTAGCTGGCCTCGTCCTGCAGGAGCTGCGCCAGCTCGTGGCTGAGCATGCCGGAGAGCACGGCCTGCGGCACGGGGATGCGGCCTGTCCTCCTGGGGTCGATGAGCCCCCCGGTGAGGTGCTGCGCCTGCAGGTGTGGGAGCGCGCTCTCCCGGGCCATCCAGCCCTTCCGCACGGCCTCGCCCACCGACAGCCTCTTCTTGGTCACGGGGTCCTCGATGCCGGTGAAGGCCTTCTGGGCGTTGAGCAGCCTCTGGGTCGAGGTGTTCTCGATCAGGCCCCGCTCCAGGGCCTTGTGGACTGAGTAGCGCTCCCGGCTGAGCAGGTCCACGATGCCCCCCGTGGCCGCCTGGGCCTCCAGCAGCTTCTGCCCCGTGATGGGGTCCAGCATGTTCTTGGCCACGGCCATCTTGATGCTGCACTTGTTGTTCGTGGTTGTGTCATAGACACCGGCAATGGGGAAGCTGTCGTCTCCGAGCCCCAGGGAGAAGCCCAGGGAGAAGGCACTGCCACTCTGGGGGGCCGGGGAGGTGAGTGGGGACTTGGAGATGATGGAGCCGATGGAGGGCAGGGAGCAGGGCTTGGTCTCCCCGGCCACAAGCAGGGCGAACTCGGAGATGGGCAGGCGGCCGTCCCTGTAGCGGTGGTACTCCTCCTTGGAGATGCGCCGGCAGCGCAGGGCGGCCTCGATGGAGTACTGCTTCCCGCTCTTGCGGTCCTGGAGCACCGACTCCTCCCCGCAGGGCCCCGAGGTGGTCACCTCCTCCCAGTCGCACTCCAGGTCCTGCAGCTGAAGGTACTGGTCCCGATCGATGATGCCCCCCAGGTAGGCCTCATAGGGGGACATGTCCTTGCCCGTGTCCGGCTCCAAGATGGAGATCTTGGTGGAAAGGTTGGTTTCCCGCGTCTGGGTCTCCTGGTTGAGCTCCTCCCGGCTCACCTGGGTGTGGAGGTCCCGGAGGGTCCTCTCCTTCTTGTAGATCTGGTCCTTCTCCTGGAGGATGGCTGTCTCCAGCTGCGACAGCTCCTGGCCCCGCTGGGCTGCCCTCTGCCGCTCGCTCTCCGTCTTCTGGCTCAGCAGCTTCGACTCTTCCTGCAGGTGCAGCACCTTCTGCTGCTTCTGCCTCTCCAGCGCCCACAGCTCCTGCTGCAGCCGCCTGCACTCCTGGCTGGCCTGGTCGCGGGACTTCTGGAGCTCGGCCTCCTCCCGGGACCAGGTCCTCCCCAGCGCTTCAGCCCTGTCTACGCGCTCCTGGAGCCGCCTCACTTCCTCCTCCTGGCCCTGCCGCGCCGCCCGTGTCCGGCTGAGCGACTCCCACACACGTGTCCGCTCGCTCTCCAGCGCCCGGTCCTTCTCCACCCTGATTACCTCCTTGTAGATGGTTTTCTCCTGCGGCTTGGTTTTCTGGAGGACGTCAATCTCGACCTGCAGCCCCTTACACGCCCGATGCAGCTCCAGCGCCCGGGTCTTCTGTTGGTCCAGATCCCGCCGCAGGGCCTCTGTGGACTTCTCCAGGTCCGGGTTCTTCTCCAGCTTGACCACTTCCTCCATGATGATCTTCTCCTGCACCGTCGGGGGCCGCTTCTCCAGCTCCTGGATGCTCAGGGTCAGCTGCCGCAGCTCCTTCTCCACGGCCAGCTTCTTGCTGCGATCCTCCTGGAAGCTGAGCAGGCCCTCCTGCTCCTCCACGCCCGCCCGCAGCCGCTGCACCTCGCGCTCCAGCTGTCGCCGGCGGCCCACCTCCTCGTCCAGGCTCCTGCTTAGCCGGCTGTGCTCTTCGCGGAGCTGTGGGTCCTTCTGGGTGACCACCACCTCCCGCACCACCACCTTCTCCTCGGGCCGCCTGCGCTCCAGCAGCAGGTACTTGTTCTGCAATTCGTAGACCTCATCCTCGGTGGCCCGTCTCTTCTGGGCCGCCTCCCTCACCTCCTGGCGGAGCCGCTCGGCCTCCTTCTCGAGGACCGGGTCCTTCTCGTGGCGCACCACCTCCTTGGTCACCGTTTTGGTCTCCACCTTGGACCGCTCCCGCTTCCACTCATCTCGCTCCCCCTGCAGCCGGATGAGCTGCTCCTGGGACCGGCCATTGGCATTGACCAGCTCGTTGAGCTGAGCCTTCAGCCGGTCGATCTCCCGCAGCACCTCTGGGTTCCTCTCATGCTTCACCACCTCCTGGGTCACCTCCTTGTACTCCACGGTGGGCTTCTGGGCCCGCAGGGCCATCAGGTCAGAAAGCAGCCTCCGTACCTCCTCCTCGATGCCGCTCCTCTTGCTGGCCATCTCCTGCAGCTGAGCCCTGAGCCGTGTGATCTCCTGGGCTGTCTCTGGGTCCACCTGGAAGACCTCATGGACTCTCTCCTGGAGCTCCACTTTGGGCTTCTGCTTCTCCACCATGCTCAACTTGCCATGCAGTTCCTTTAGCTCTCTGGCCAGCATCGTGTTCTTCTTCCTCTCCTCCTCAAGGAGGCTTCTCAGCTTGGAGGACTCCTGGAGAAGGCCTGGGTCATGCTCCACCTTCTTCACCTCTTTCACTATGACCTTCGGCTCCACGGAACTGATCACCCGCTCCAGCTCTTCGATGCGAGCCTGGAGCTTGCCAACAGCCTCCTGGGCCATCTTCCTGTGCGCGGCATCCTCCTCGAGCTGCAGCCTCAGAGCTCGGGCTGCCTTGACCATTTCCCAGTCCTTCTCCACCTTGACCACTTCTTTGACCACAACCTTCTCCTTCACAGTTGCCTCCTGCTGCTCAAGGGCCAGCAGCTCCTTCCTGAGCTCTTCCAGCTGGGCAGAGATGGCTGCATTCTGCCCCCGGAGGTGCTGGATCTCGCTGCTGAGCTGGGCAGCCTGGCTGTCCAGGCCGGGGTCCCTCTCAATTTGGGTGACCTCCTTGGTCAGCAGATGAGGCTGCATGTTCTTCCTCTTGCTCTCTAGCTGGGCGACCTGCTGGGCCGCCATCTCCAGGTCTGCCTGCAGGCGGGCCCGCTTCCCACACTCGTCCTCCACCTGGGACTTCATCTTGGACAGGCTACTCTCCAGCTGGGGATCCCGGTAGAACTCCACCACTTCCTTCTCCTCCAGCCTCTCCACAGGCCGTTGTGTCCTCAGCTGCAGCAGCCAGTCCCTCTGCAACTCCAGCTCACGCTGAACCTGGGCCACCTGCTTCCTCTCCGACTCCAGCTGCATTTTCAGTGCCTCTGACTCCTTCCCTGCTTGCACCGGCCCCTCAGACCTCTGGTCTGTGACATGGGTCACCTGGCTGTCCTCACTGAGCTCCTTCTGCAGAGTGAGAGGAAGAAGGGAAAAATACAAGAGTGAGGGAGAGGAAAGGGATGAGCCCCATTTTCCACCCCAAGCCCCCAAAATCAAAGACCCCCTCCCTGTTTCCCCTAACTGCCTGGTAGGTAGGTCTTGCCTGAAGACCTGAGATGTTTGGATGCAGAGGATTCTATAGGACCTGGTAAATGCCCATGACATCAGGACACAAGGCGGCAGCACCTGGGCCGAGCTTGCACCGGAAAGTGCAGAGATGACAGGTTCTCCCTTCCAAAGCCCTCCCTTTTCCCCACCCACCCAGGCTCCCAGAGGTGGACCCCACACCTCTCTGGAGGGTTGCTGGGGCAGGGCAGGGTCAACAAGACACATGGGGAACGTTTGGCTCCTGGCCTCCTAGGGAAGGGGACTTTGGTGGCCTCCTGCCCACTGCAGGCTGGGTCCTACGGCTGAAGACTTCACAGAGATGTTCTGCTGTGTGTGGGAAGAGGTCCTGCCCCCACTGGAAGATTGCCCAGTGGCTAAGCTGTGGCCACGCTGAATGATATCTCCAGGGCCTAACTGGATGGACAGTTGTAAGAGCTGCAACCCCTCTCAACCTGCCGAGCCTGCTAGGGGCCGGGTGCTTCAGGGAAAGGAGGAAGGCTAATGACTGGGCTGGTGTGGGTTCTGCAGGAGTGGAATGGGCATCGTCTCTATACCTTTTCCAGCACCTTTCTGACAAATTCCAGCTGGTGCAGCTGCTGCTGGTGTGCGGCTGCAGCCTCGACGTAGGCCTTGGTCAGGTTCTTCTCCTGGAGAGAGCACAGGGTGGGAGAGGGAGGGCAGGGTGAGCTCCCGCCGTGGAGGCTGCAGAACAGTACCCAGTGGCACTGAGTCTGCCAAGTTCCCCCTCACCTGGGCCTGGATGCTCTCCTGCAGTGGAGCCACTCGGGGTTTCTTGGGAGTTGATACTGTCAGGGCAGGCTCCAGGCAGCTGCGGTAGGTGTCTGCCTGCAGTTCATAATCCTAAACAGAAGGGATGGGCAGGCTAGAAGTCAGTGGGGGAAGCTGGTGGGGAAGGGGAGAAGGGGACTGGAACAGGGAATGACAGTGGATGGATAAACAGGGACAAACTGATGTGAAACTGCTTACTTGGAGAGCTGCCTGCAGGTCCCGGGAGAGGCGGGACACCATAGCCCTGTCCCGCTCTCGGCCCTGGATCTCCTGCGTCAGCCTCTGCCAGGGAAGAAGCAAGAGTCAGGGAAGCTCAGGAAATGCCAGTGGGTGCTCACAGGAGCACGGGCAGCCAGCATGGACTGCATGGAGACCTGAATGCGGCTTGCATAAGGGAAAGTGGTCTAGGGGGCCACACCTAAGCTGAGACCTGCGGGCTAACGTGGCAGCCAGGTAGAGGGGTGGACTGCCCTGAGCAGAGGGCACAGCATGTTGGTGAAAGGACAGTGCTGTGAGCTGAGGGGGTGCATAGGCCAGTGTGATCAATGGGGAGGCCATGGTACAAATCCGGCAGGCCGTGTCCCAGCAGAACTGGGAGGGGGGGTGGGGGTACTGCTGGGGAAGGGGCACCTTCAGATTGTGTCTAAAAAGCTTGCTCTGGCCGCCAAGGTTAGAATCACCAGGGAGCTTTATAAACACCGCCTGCTAGGACCAGGCCAGATGAACTAAATCAGAACTGCTGGGGTCAGAGTAACAGGTTTGTTTTTTCTTTAAGTTCCCTCGGGTGAATATAAGGGGCAGTCAGGGCAGCAGCACCTGGGACCTTGTAGAGATGCAGATTCTCAGGGCCCTGCCCAGGCCTCCTGCATCAGAAACTCTGGGCAGGGCGCAGTGGGGGCGGGGGCAGCAAGCCGAGGGTGTATACACTTTATTGTGGTAACATATGTACAGCATAAAATTTCCCACTTTATCCACCTTCAAGCATACAATTCAGTCATGTCAATCACACTCACCCATAAAGCTTGTGTTTTAACAACCCTTCCAGGTGATTCTGAGTAGTCACGGTGCTAGAACTGAATTCTGAGGGGCAGTAGGTAGATAAAAGGGCCTCTGAAAAGAGGAAGGAGGAGTCCCCAGTTCCCCCAGCACACGGCCTGCCAGGACCCGGACCGTGGCCTCCTTGATGGTCACCTCGCAGCACTGTGCTTTCCCTGGCATGCGGTGATCTCTGCTCGGGACAGCCCACCCGTCCACCCGGTAGCCTGCAGGTCTCGGCTGAGGTGTGGCTCCCCCAGACCGCTTTCCCTGTCCCCAAGCCGCACCCCGCAGTGGCTCCCGCAGATCACTGGACTCCTCTGTCCAAGCAGGTGTCCGTGTCACAGCCTGCGCTGCGGCAGCCTCCCCCACCGGGCTGAGCCTCTGAGGGCTGGGGCTCGGCCCCCACCCCCGCTCAGTGCCTGAAAGAGGAACCCCCAGGAACCGTGCGGCTTGATGTGAAGCCCATGGCCCGCCTCGGGCCAGAGGCAGACGGGCTGGGAGCCCTGAGGAGAATTTCAGGGGGGTGGAGGGACAGCCACATGCTCTGAGCTCTGAGGTCCCTTCATGAGCTTCTGAGCTGGGCCACTAGGGGGCGACACGCACACACGGGTGCAGGAGGCAGCTGGGGAGCTGGACGAGGACTTGACCCAGCCCTGGGCGGCCCGCAGCCCCCAGCCCCTCACCTTCTGCGCCTGCAGCTTGTAGGCGATCTGGCTGGGCCCGTCGCTGGGCTTCACCTGGGTGCGGGGCAGGTGCTCCAGCCAGGAGCTCAGGTTGTCCCTGCAGTTTTTGAACTGCTGGTAGGTGAGGCCGGCATCCTGCACGGTCTTCTCCCTGCAGGACAGTGACCCCAGAACAGGGCTGAGAGCTGCCCTCTGGGGACAGGTGGGCAGTGCAGGAGGCTGGTGGGCAGCTCCATTTCTGGGACAGGTGGAGAGGCCGGCCCTGCTGCTCCCTACTCTCACCTGGGCTCAGAGATGGGCGCAGCAGCCCCTGCCAGGCCCACCCCAGGAGGAAGGCACTGTAATGAGCCCATCTTAGAAGTGTTAGCTGAGCCTCAGAGGAGGTGAGCTGCCAGCTCCAGGTCACACAGCTTGCCGGCAGTGGCCCCCGAAGCCCCAACCCAGCCCAGGGCCCCCGGGGTCAGTCCCCAGGCCCCATGGCTCGGCCACTCACTGCAGGTCCAGCTGGTCGCCCACGGCGTGGTAGCGGTCGGTGAGCGCCCGCACCCGGTGCTGCTGCCACGGCAAGTCCTGGCAGAACTCCTGGAAGTTGTTCTGCAGCGCCCCGCACGCGTGCTCAGCAGCCTTCAGCTCGCGGTGCAGCCGCAGCACACAGGCCTGCTGCTCCAGCAGCTTCCTCCGCTGGCGCTGGGGGTGGGGGCACGGCCGCAATGCACCCTCGTGACTTGGGGACACGCATGTCCACCCTCGCCCACCCCTGAGTGCTCGGTCAGGCCGGGCCCCGCAACTCCCCCACCGGGTTGGCCAACCGGCCTCTCACCTGTAGCTCGCTGACCCGCTCCTCCAGCGCCCCTGGGCTCCCGGGAAGGGGGGCCTCCTGGGCCAGGCTGGACTCAAAGCCTCGGATGACCCTGTCTGCGTCCTGGATCTGCTTCTCCAGGCCCAGGGCAGCCTTGGCCCTGCGGGGGGTGGAGGCCAAGGGTCAGTCACCCCTGGGCCACACCCCCACTGCCCTGCCTGGTGGGCCCCTCCCCGAGACACTCACTTCTCTGCACAGAGGGTGCACAGGAGCCGCGTGTCGCTGTACTTGTTCTTGACGTTGTTGAGGGCCACGGGGAGCTGCAGGGCGGCGGGTCCCGCAGGCTGCGCCGACAGAAAGGCCTCACACTCCCGCTGGGCAGCCTCCTTCTCAGCTCCCAGGCTCTGCAGGCGCTGGGCCATGCCCTTGAGTAGAGATGGCCGGGGTCAGGATTCTCTGCCCTGGGCAGGTGGGTGGCCCCCCGTCCAGCCTTCTTGCCTGGACAACCTTCCTCTGTGCCCATATGAGGCAAAAGAGGGTGACAGCTATGAGCTTGGGCTCAGGGCCCTGGTCTTACTAGTTACCATGTGGATGGCCTTGGGAAGGTCAACCTCTCTGACCCTCAGTCTCTTCATCTACAGAATGGGTTGATGGGAGGATGAAATGAGCTCCTGTATGCCTAGTGCTTAACAGTGCCAGGCACACAGTGACCTCCTACGTCACAGTGCCACTGCCCTGTTCACAAAACCTCCAGGGCCCCACCCCTCCCACCAGGACCAGGCACCACTGCCCTAGCTCAGTCTACTTGGAGTGATTGTATTCATTGGTTTATCATTCACCCCTTCGCCCCATAAATCATTGTTCAGCACCGATCCTCTGCCAGCCACTGTCTACTTTCCAGACAAACTGGGCTTCTCACGGCCCCTCAGTGCTCCGATGTGGCTTCGGGACCCTGGCTCAGAGCTTCCCGGGGGTGGGCTGTGGGCTGTGTGCCAGCACAGGGCCTCCTCTGCCACTGTTGCCGCCCGCCCTCCCCCCGTGGCGTCTCCTTGAGAGCTCTCCCTCGGAGGTGCCCTGCATGCTGGTCTCCAACTCAGGGCAATTCCCCCCCACCCCAGAACCTGCCACACCTTCTGCTCATCCCTTTCCACCTGTGGCAGCCGTGCAGCCCCTACCCAGCACACCCCCCACCCCAGCCAAACGGCCGCCTCCCGATCACCTCCTTGTCTCTACAGTCCCTTGTGGAGTGGAAATAACAAATTGCCCAATAATGTGAGCAACATGATTCAAATGTTTTAAACACCAAATGCAAACAGTATATTTGAACATAAACCAGTTTGGAAGGCTAAAACCCCAAATGCTACCCCCCAGCGTGGGGAAGGGGCGGCTTTCCCTCTCAGCGCGCCAGGAGGGCTAGATTCACCTTGCAGCGAGCATGCTCTCTTGTACTGACAGTTACACAATGCTGCAACCTCTTCACGGAGGCTTTCCACACTTTGAGCCAGGAGAAATCATCCCCAGAGAGGCTGGGGGCTTCCCCACTGCTCTCAGGAGTGCTGGCCAGGACAACTCCCCAGGTGGGGGGACCCTAGTCTCTCGGCCCCAACCCTAGCAGGACTTCCCTGAGTGTTAGCACATTTCATCCTCGGTGCAAGTGAGCCGGGAATTATTACCTCTATTTCACAGGTGAGAAAACTGAGGCTCAGAGAGGTTAAGCAACTTGCCCCAGGTCACACAGCTGCTCGGTGGGGGAACCAGCATGGAACCCCAGCTTGTCTGAACTCCAGACTCCCTACTCGCCTCCTTTCCCACAGGTCCCAGTGGCTGCTCCCCATTGCCTTTTCTCCCCCCAGAGTGTGTGCCCCTTGAACACAGGGGTCGTTCATCCCCACGGGGCTGGCCCGTCGCCCACTCACCTCCTGGCTGCAGAGGCGGCCCTCCAGGTCCTCCAGGGGCGTGCTGCGACTCAGCGGGGCCCGGACCCAGGCCAGCACCTGCCTCTCCAACTGTGCCAGCTCACCGCCCAGCTGGGTCATCTGCTCCAGATGCTTCTGGGCCTGGGGGTCAGCCGGGGCCGAGCTGGCTGGAGCTGGGGGTACAGGGTGGGGGTGAGGAGCTGGGCCTGCCTCACATCTGCCCAGCGGGTCCCTCTCTGGAAGGCCACAGAGGGGCACAGGGGCAGGGGCAGCTGGGGGCGGACAGGGCCCAAGTGGGGGTGGGGGGGCGGCCCCAGGCACTTGCTAACCCAAGAGGTGGATCCTCTCGCCCAGGGCCACCCCTGCCCACTGCAGCTCCCCGGAAGTGGCCGGATACCCCCTCCCTCTCAATGCCCCCCTCGCATGCCCCGGCCAGCCCCTGCTACCGGTGGGCTCCACAGAACTGGCCTTCAGGCAGCTCCGGACCGTAGCCAATTTCTGCTTCAGGGCCTGCAGCTCCAAAGCCAACCTGGAACAAGGAGAGGGTCAGGGAAGGGTGGTCCTCCCTTCACACCCTCCCCAGCCCCAGAAGTCCTGGCATCTGGACAGGGGTCTGCCAGGGAGTGCCCTCGGACGCTGCAGGGCCTGGCCTGGGCCCACAGCGAGCCTCCTGACCCGGAGCATCACTTCGGGTGTCCTCGGGGCGGGGGTGGGGGGGTGCCGGGCAGCCCACCTGGAGGCCCTGGCCACAGCATCAGGGTCCGGTGCCGGGATGCAGAGGCAGGCGGCAGGGGCGCGCTTGGTCTCCCCACCGGGGCCCCGCACCACCCAGGTGTGCGGGTCACTGTTGTCCAGGAGCGTGTACCGCTCACCCAGCAGCAGCTGCACCTGGGGGCCGCGCAGGTGGAGAGGTCAAGGGCCAGGACACTGGGGGGCAGGGCCGAGGGTAGGGCAGGGCTGGAGAAGGGGCCAAGGCCAAGATGGGGTGGGAACTGGGGACAGGGACAGCTCAGGACAGGAGCGGGGGAGGGGCGCCGGGATGGGAACAGGCTGGGGCAGGGCTGGGGGACGAGGCCCGTACATCTCCTGAATCCCAGTCGCAGAGGCTGTCGGCGTTCAGGGGCTGCTGGGGCGGGTTCCTGCGCAGAGGCAGAGGTGCCACCTCCGGGGCCTGCCGCTGCAGGTCCCCAATGGTCCTCTCGGCCATGGCCAGCTGCTTCTCCTCCACCTGCCAGGGGCCCAAGCAGTGGGGGCTCAGCCCAGGCTCAACCCCACCCCTTCGTGGGCATAGGGTCTGCGGGTCAGCCAGGTAAAGGGAACCAGGTAAAGGGTGGGGTGGGGGGCTGCCCAGCACCTCACAGCCCTTCGGGGGGGAGCCTCCAAAATCAACTAGACTGCCCCTCTCCTTCCAGGTGAGGAATTAGGCCCAGATGGAGGAAGGGCTTGCTGGTAACAGAGCTGGGGGTAGATGCCTCAGGGAGGCAAGAGGGGAGGGGTGAGACCCAGACAGATGCAGGCCAGTACCCCGGAGTGGGGTGCAGAGGGTGGGGCTGGGGCATGTCTCACCTCCAGCTGTTGCAGCAGCTCTGTGGGGGCCCCAGGTGGGCCACCGGGGGCAGGGCTGTACTTGGCATCTAGGCTGGAGTTGAGCTTGGCTAGGGTCTGGCTCACTGAGTCCGCCTCTTCCTGGAACTGAGGTTGCTGGGTGGTCAAGGGCAGGGCCCAAGGCAACCCACTCCTCCAACCTGCTAACCAGGTAAACCCAAACCAAGTGAACCCAAACTGGCAAGCCCAAGCTGGTTAAACTCAAACCAGGGAGGCCCAAACCAGGTAAACCCAAATTGGTTAAACCCAATCCAGGTAAATCAGGTAAACCTAAACCAGATAAACTCAAAGCAAGGAGGCTCAAACCAGGCCAACTTCCCCTGCAATGGCCTTTCCACCCAGGCAGTGGGACCTTTTTTAACTGGAAAGCTCTGAAAATGGGGCATTCTTAGTTCACTGTATGTAGTTTGTCAAACACATCCTAAAGCACTTTGGGTTTTCACTCTGTGGAGGAAAGCAGCCTCAGGGTGGAAGTTGGAAATGTGCTTTATAGAAAAACCTGCAGTGTTTTTTTAATAAAGCAGAATCACTTTGTATAAAGCAGAATCACTGACCAAGCTGTGGTCTTGGTGTTGTGGATATTTGGGAAAAAAGCCCTTAACCAAGACCGGAAAAGAAAGAAAACGCCTTGGCTTCTGTGTCTCTCAAAAGAATGTGAACCATTTTGCACAAAACTTATTGAAAAAGAAAAAAAAAAAAAAAAATCCCAGCCGCAGATCCGGGTTTCTCAGCTCTTTTCTCGGGATTCCCGCGGGCGGTGGCCATTTCTCTGCTCTCCCCGCTGCCCAGCGCGCACACCTGGGCATCTACACGCAGGGGAAGAGGAGGGCGGTCTTCCTTCACGAGCCAGTGTCCCCGTGCTGGGGGGGGGGTGTGCTGGGCCCCCCCTGGGAAGTCCCCCGCGAGGCCAGGTCCCCGGGGAGCCCTGCCCCGCGCGCGCCCCCGCGGGCTCACCTGCCGGTAGGCCTCCACACGCTGCAGCTGGCCCTCCTGGCAGATGCACAGGTTCAGGAAGTTCTGCCACTCCACCTTGAGGGTTTCCTGGTGGGCCTGGGGACAGCGCACCGAGGTCGGCCCCGGCCTCGAGCCCCCGGCCCTCTCCCCGCCCCTGCGCGCTCTCCCGCAGCCCCGCACCTGGATGGGCCCCGCGGCGGGGTGCCTGAGCACCAGCATGCGCTCGCCGTCGTCCTCCAGCTGGTTCACGCACTGCTCCTGGCCCAGCAGCTCGTGCAGCTTGAAGTGCTGGGGGAGGCGGCGGCGGGGGGCAGGCAGGGTGAGGGGCCGCCGGGGAGGGCAGGACGTCGGGGAAGGAGGGGGATTCCCTGCCCCCCCACGCCCCCCACCCCCGCCCCCGCGCGCTCTGACCTCGTACTCCCGCCGCACGCCCGCGGGGTCGGCCAGGAGGTCGCTCCAGTCCTGCTGCAGGATGCGGCGCTGCTGCTCGGCCAGGGCGCCCAGCTGGCGGGCGCAGCCCTGCAGGTGCGTGTACAGGCTGCCCAGGCTCTGCCCGCGCCGCGAGGCTGCCTTCTGCGCCCGGGGCCCGCCGCGGGGCCGAGAGAGCAGGGCCGCCGTCAGCCGCGGGCCTCGGCACCCGCCCGGGAAGGGGCAGCGGCCGGGCCCCCCGCCC
>PVIY010059010.1:0-12226 GCA_004026745.1 Myrmecophaga tridactyla | reverse complement strand
TATAAATGTCTGTTAAGTCTAGTTCATTTATTGTAATATTCAAATTCTCTGTTTCTTTATTGACCCTCTGTCTAGATGTTCTGTCCATTGATGAGAGTGGGGAATTGAAGTCTCCAGCTATTATGGTAGATGTGTCTATTTCCCTTTTCAGTGTTTGCAGTGTTTGCCTCACGTATTTTGGGGCATTCTGGCTCGGTGCATAAATATTTATGATTGTTATGTCTTCTTGTTGAATTGTTCCTTTTATTAGTACATAGTATCCTTCTTTGTCTCTTTTAACTGTTTTACATCTGAAGTCTAATTTATTGGATATTAGTATAGCTACTCCTGCTCTTTTCTGGTTGTTATTTGCATGAAATATCTTTTCCCAACCTTTCACTTTCAACCTATGTTTGTCTTTGGGTCTAAGATGTGTTTCCTGTAGACAGCATATAGAAGGATCCTGTTTTTTAATCCATTCTGCCTGTTTATCTATGTCTTTTGATAGGGGAGTTCAATCCATTAACATTTAGTGTTATTACTGTTTGGGTAGTACTTTCCTCTACCATTTTGCCTTTTGCATTTTATGTGTCATATCTAATTTTCCTTCTTTCTACACTCTTCTCCACACCTCTCTCTTCTGTCTTTTCATATCTGTCTCTAAGCACTGCATTTTTTAAAATTCTGCATGCAGCTTCTTCAGTAGCATCTACCAGGCAGACACTTCTGAGGGTCGACATCATTGCTTATTCCTGTTCTCTCTATTCAACCATCTATTTTTCATGTCAGAAACAGCAAGCCCCAACTTGTGTAATGGGATAAACAAGAGTGAGGGCTCAGGAATCAGTCTTGGGTTCAAATATGGGTTCTCCCTCTTAGTGGTTCTGTGGTCGTGGTAAGTTTTCTTAACCTCTCTGAGCATTAGTGCATGACTCTATCAAACAAAATAATGACACCTACCATGCAGGGCTTTATGAGGATTTGATAAAACAACACGTATATGGCACTAGCCTAACGTTCACTGAGTGCATCTAAATATTATTTTAAAGTATCTGGCCACAGGACAAATGAGATTTGGGCCGCTGCAAAATGTGCTTCCATTGCAAATATTTGTCTTGGTAAGTGGACCCTGGTACCTTCCCAAGCTTGGAGTTCCCTGAGCAGATATGACTTTGTGACCACAAGCCCTTCTTCCCTTGGTTACCAGGCTATTCCTAAACTTGTTGTGTTGAAATCTAAGAACCTGAAATATCAAACTAGTTGATACAACATGACTCTAATACAGCAGTTTGAATTCAGGTGTCAATGCTATTTTTTAAATATGGGGGTAAGACTAGATAAGCACTCTCTGTTTTTAAAAGATTGGTGGGCTGGGAAGGCCTGGGCAGCTGACCCTGGAATGACTGACCATTCTTGGCAAGAATCAAGACCATATTCAGTTGATCCCATAAAAGACAAGGCCGGAAAACCAGCTCTCCAGAGAAGAGTGGACAAGATATACACTTGTGCCATCTGCTACTTTATACTGAGCAGAATTGCTGCTCTTCCCTTGGCAGAAAGGAAGGAGTCAGCTTCCCTGGACCTACAGGCTGGCAAAATGGCTCAATTCTCTCCCTTTTCTTCCTGCCAGAAAGCACAGAAATTTGTCTGGAGTGTGAGAAACTGAAACCCTTTACTCTCCAGAGACCTTCCCTTTCCTTCTCCACTGGATCAGAAGAGGACAGGATTCCATTGAAGTTTGCTTGCTTTCCTTCTTTACCTTGTATATTTGTGTGCCTTAGGTAAAGCCCCATTTAATTGGAGAAAAAAAGTATTCTGGCTCCCTCCTTGCAATCTGGAGGTCAGTCTTTAATGGGACCAAATCACATTTCCTTATATTCTCTTGTCATTCTTTTTCATTACTATTGGCTCCTCTGTTCTCCTATATAAAATGTTTACTTTCACCCTTTTAATTAGATTTTTCCAAATCATCCTCACACTGGCCAGAAGTTTCTTGGGGATACAGCCCCCATATTGTCTCTCTCTCTTTAGCCTTCTAAATGACAGGTATAGGCCTGTAAGCACATAGTAAGCATTTGATCATGGTAATTGGATCAAATTGAATCATCCTTTTAAAAACACCCTTTAGTGGCATCATCTCCTAAAGCAACACTTATTCCATTACAGTTAGAATTCCTCTGCAATCAAATGCTGAACCCTACATATCTTGCATTATACATTAGATGTATTTCCTATAAGTGGGTGGCCAAGTGAACTTTTGTAAATTGAATATTTGTTCCATGAGCTTGCACTATCATCTGGGAAATCTTTTAACATCAGTAGTTACTTTTCTTTTTGTGGGGTAGGGGGGAAGTAATGGGGCTCATCTTTCATCATCCTTCTACCTCCGTCCATCTTCTCCAATACAAAAGCCATCATTTCATTCAACTGTGATATTTATTGATTGACAACTTATGAGTATGTTTTCAAATCATAAGTCCAGAGCTCCAGCACAAATATTTAAATGCAGTACAGGATTATTATTTAAAGGAATCCTTTTGTAGAGCAAAATATCACTCTTGACTGATTTAATTAGTTCAGCTTCGGTTTTGGCTGTGTTTTCTTTCACCAAACCTCTAGATAGATTACATTGCACCTTTTGCAGCCTTGACCTTGCTATTTCAGTGCTTCTAGGCTTTCTTGGCAATGCTTAAGCCAGTCACCAAAAATACGGCAAATTCCAAACAGAAGCAAATAGCCAGAATGGGGAATAGTCAATCAGGTCTTAATAGACAAGATTATCTAAAACAAAAGTTTCTCATCAGAGACTTCCATCCTATGCTCTCCCTCCACTTCTATGACCCAATAATTTGTATTAGGAGATGACTACCCAAAACTAATATCTTATTTACAGCAAGAACTTTCTAGAAGTTTCCTTTTAATCACAAGAATCCCTCATGTTTCTAAGATGGGATTTTGTGTACAAACATTCCACAGATGATATTATATATCAGGTGCTATAGCAGGTCCAAATGTAAACAAGATTGATGTCTCCACCCTCAGGGAGTTTACCCTCCTAAGGAATAAAACAGAACCAGAATGTGTCAATATGGCGCTAGAGTATAAGAGTACATAGTTAGGAATGGCTGTGGGTTGGGATAGGACTGGTGTGTGCAGCAGTGGTTGCTGCCTCTCATCCCAGCCTCATAGCCCAGGAAGAGTGGGGTTCCTTTGCAAACCTGACTGTTCAAAAGCTACCATCTTATCCTTGGAGAGAAGCAAATAGAGGGAATAAAGTACACAGCCTTTGCCACCATGTGTTAAGCTCAGGTCAGAAAAAAACCCACAGCTAATTCATGATGGCAAAGTGACATAAGCTTCAAGATACCAGTGACCTGATATTGGTTGAACATGAACTAGGAATGATCACCCAAGGGCTGGGATGACTTTCTTTTGTAAGAGGCCACAGAGAGATGGCCACAGTTCTGAGGTCCACTAGCATGTGCCCAGCTGCTCCCGTGTCACCAGCTTCATTCTGTTTTGTGGGAGAGGGGTGAGCAAGGCAGAAATGTGACATCACTTTTAACAAACCCCAGCACACTATTCCTCTCACCTAAAAAGGGTTCTCATCCCACCCGCCCTACACATCCCCGAGCCTTTCCCGGTTTTCAATATCTACCTCAAGTCCCACCTCTCCAGGAAGCATTCTCTGTCCCTATCCACCCAGGCATTATGCTGAGGGTTCTGCACATATCATCCCATTGAAATCCCTACAGCAATCTGTTAGACAGGTAAAATTATCTCCATATGATGAAACTAAGGACCAGAGAGGTTAATTGATCTGTCCACACAGCTTTCTAACGGCAGAAATGGGAGCAAAAACCAGAACTGCATGACACCAAATACTATGCTCTTTCTACATGATGGGTCATTTCATAGGCCTTATAATTAGATTTTTTATTGAGTATAAGAAGCATTTGCCAACTTTGTGGAAAGTTCTTGAAAGAAGAGATGATATCCATTTCTCTCATGGAGCCCATGGTGGTTAAACAGTTGTGGGGAGAGGGGAGACTGCAGTAGTTGGATACAGAAAATAAGGAGAAGTAATTAAAGAGTACTGAGTACCAGATACCATACTTCAAAGACATTATTTATTTTAATGTTTTATAACAGGTTCTATCATCTTTAGCAGAGACAGTTTTGTTTTTTTTAGCTCATGAAAACTGAGTACCTTATAACATAATTGACTTTTTTATTCCAAGCCAGATCCACAGTTAAATCCTTTTCTAAAAGATAAGATTTATAATATCCTTTATTATAGGATATATATATATAAATATAATACCCTTTATAATATCCATTATTTTTCTTGGGAATGTGTCTTGAGAAATATAAGGTCATCTGGTAGATCTAAAAGGGTTGGGATTTCCAAGTTTCAAAAGGGCAGGGACAATCCTTGGCCCCACACCAGTGAATGACAGGCTGTTTCTTGGAGTGGGAGGAAGAAAGGTGGTGCTCCATGGACAAAAAACTGGGTCCAGAATGAATATAAAGACAGAGGTGCTGGGGAGCAGAGTCACTGTTTGGCAAAGACCCACCCCAGGTGACTATAGAGGAAGTGTGCTGTCTTCTGTCAAGATGAAGCTGCTGTTGCTCTGTCTGGGGCTGAGTGTGATCTATGCACATGAGGAAGGAAGCCAGGCTGTTGTGAAGAGCAACTTTGATATGTCAAAGGTAGAGTCAGTGGACTTCTAAGGGTGGTTCAGAGGATTCTGAAGCTAGTTGGGCCTATTGGAGGGCAAAGATTCCTTGACATATTAGACAAAAGGGATGGTTTCAGACCTTGGACTAAGAGTAATTGTATCATGTTAAAAGATGACAACACATGGGAACCTTCTTTCTCACTGGAGGAACAGTGGAAAGAATCCCAAGTGTTTTGCCAATTGACCTGAGTCCTAATTCATCCTTACATCTTGTCCAAAGAAGCCATCGTGAGTACTGGCCCACAGGCCAGAGTTCAAGGTAAGAATGTTCATGTGCGTCTCCTCTCCTCTCTTCTTACCAAATCATTTTACTGATTTATTGCAGATTTCAGGGAAATGGTTTTGCATTTCTTTGGCCTCAGAAATAATAGAAAAGATAGAAGAAAATGGTGCCATGAGGGTTTTTATGGAAGACACTCAACTCTTGGCCAACTCTTCTCTGTTCTATAAATTTCACAAAATGTAAGTGTGGTCTTTATTAGCTGGGAGAGGGAAAAGAGAAGCCTGGGTATGGTCACGGACCTCTAAACCCACTAAACCTACATACACCTAATATACACATATACTGGGCCTGTGTCCAAAGTCAGAGTCCCACATCTGACACTGATTCAGGGTTTGATGGAACTAAAGCTTTTCACATTCAGAGACAGAAGTTGGTGACTTTAAATGGGAGTTGAGGAAGGAGGTAGTAGAGGGATTCAGAGTTCAGGTAGTGTGGCAGTATAGCAGAGGTTAAGAGTATAGAATTTGGGACCACTGTGGCTCAGTGGCAGAGTTCTTGCCTGCCATGCCAGAGACCCGGGTTTGATTCCCAGTGCCTGCCCATGCAAAAAAAAGAGCATAGAATTTGGAACCAACAGCCTGAATTCTACTCCATCTCTATTTCTTACTAGTTATTTGGCCAAGAAAATTCTTCTCTTCCCAACTCCATTTTCCTTTGGGTTAATGGGGATGATAATAACTCTCCCTCATGGCTTTTTCTGTGTGTGACATAATGTTGTAAAGCACTGATTTGAGAGGCTGGCTGATGTTGAGCACTCAGCTAACTATCTAGAAATGTAGTTGTAGGAAGAAGAGTGGAAATACTGATAGGAGTACTAGTGGTAGGAATAGCTGAATCATTTTTAAAATATCAAATCAAGTGAAATAATGTAAATAAAAGCTCCTTGGAAATTGTATTAAAAATGTTCAAGATTTAAGTGGAACTAGAAACGCAAGTTATGAAGAGATTGGAGGGTGAGAAGCCAGCTTCTATCAGTATCTCTTAGACATCATCCCGCTCTGTTTTACAGCATAAATGGAGAATGTACTGAAATTGGTCTTGTTGCTGACAAAACAGAAGAGAATGGCGTATACAGTGTAGACTGTAAGTAGACAGAAAAGTCTTTCAAATTCTTCTTCCAACTGTAAGGAATTTACTGAATCCCAATATCTTTGGACCTTGAACAAGTCCTGATCGATGCTTATTTAGGTGATATAATGGGGATCACCTAATAGCCAAAATTCTGAGTTTTGGTGATCCTTGTGTAAAACACCAATGCCTGGCTCTTAATACCACTAGATGAAGAGAGGTGATTTGGTCAGATGTACTCTTGCAAAAAAGTAAATCAGTAGAACAGCCTCTCATTCCCTACTGTCTTTCTGATGATGCTTGGTGGCTGGTGCAGCACATTTCTGAGGCTGTAGCACTGGTCATGTAATGCCAGTGGGGCTTAGAAGAGAGGACGGAGGCACATCGTGGCAGAGATGGTGAGGGAGGTGGGTGGTCTCCGGGAGATAAGAGGGTTCATTGCTGCTGTGGCTGAATTCTTCTACCACTAGTGGCCAATCTACCAGTATCCCTTTTCTCAAAATTCACCTCATGAAACCAAGGGAGAGGAAAATGGAAGGTATTAGACACCCTCTTTCTCTTGCATTTGCTTTGCACTTGCATTTGCTTTGTGGGAGAGATCAGGTGAAGGGCTGCACTCACTTCCCATGGACCAATGAAGTTCTGAACTGTGTTCTGTTTCCTCCACAGTTGATGGATATAATACATTTAACATCATTGAAACTGATTATGGTACATATATTATTTATGCAGTGGTGAATATCAACAATGGAACAAAATCCAAAGTGATGGCGCTCTATGGTAGAGTACTTTCAGTGTGGCACTCATCTTAGGGTGTGGAGGAAGGGGAGGAAGGAACACTGGAGGCAAAGTGAGCCTCCCAGTCTTAGCCTGGGAGACCCTCCCTCTGTGAAGACAGATGCTCACCTTTGGGGATTCCTCAGGCTCAGTGATGGGAAGATGATGAAATCTCTCATCATGCCAGAAGGATAATCTACTGATGTCAAATCTCAGGGCAGTTCACATTCCCCTACATGACCACTGCCTGAGACCCCAGCCAGTATCATTCATTCCCCGAGCCATCTCGACCCCTGCCCCCACCCCCCGGCTTGCCTCAGTGACAATGTAAGAGTCACAGTAGTTACTGTCATTTTGCCCACAGGCCGAAAGCCAGACCTGAGCAAAAGACTCAAGCAGAGATTTGTGAAACTTTGCAAAAGAAATGGAATTGTTAAGGAAAACATACTTGACCTGACCAAAGTTGGTAAGCTTAGCTATCTCTGGCTTTCTCTTCCTACTGAAGGGAAAAAGCCAAGGGACAGTAATGCCTCCATTCATTCCCCTTTGTCTCATCCAGAGAACCATCTGGTTTCTCTCTGGGAAATGAACTGGGGTTGGTGGTTTCTCTCTGGGAAATGAACTGGGGTTGAATCCCATTCAAGCCGGGATTTTGTTCCATTTTCCTCTCCCTTGGTTTCATTGTGTTCTGCTTTGCCTCTCCAGATCGCTGTCTCAGTGCCCGCAGTAAGGAAGATGCCCCAGCCTCCAGGTTGGTGATTCTAACCCTAGGGAAGACGGGGTGGCCCAAGGACCAGTGTTTTCTGAAAGCATTAGGGGTTTGTGCCCAAAGATTACAATGAAAACAATTTGGAAAGGAAGCTGGTGGGGAGACCTTGAAATGTGGAGTAAGAGGAGATGGGCCCAGGACTCACTCCCACCATAAGCTTTCGAGTAAGCAATTAAAAAGGAAACAATGATATCTACCTTGTGGACAGTGGATATAATGCTGGTGAAAAGGCTCAGTAATTGGTAATATGCTAAAAAAGACCAACAGGACTTGAAGTTTGAAATGGGAAAAGAGTAACAGAGTGTGAGTATGAAACTCAAATACATTTCTTTGTTTGTGGTCCATCTTCCAAGGTCAGGAGGCCATTTCTGCCTCCAATTTTTAGAAATTTTCCCTTTGAACTCTGTACATCTTTGGCTGTACCTGGGAATGAAGCTGACTGTCCTGTTTCCTTCAACCTGGCAAATAGACCCTCCATTGCCTGGTCTATTTCCTACTTCAGAATGATTATGGAGCTTCATTTAGATAATGTATAAAAAAGCACCTAGAACTTGCATAAAGTAAACATTTAATAAAAAGGTCGCTGTGATTTTTGTCATTATTCCTCAATCTATCACAAAGTCTTTGAAACTTCTAATCTTGAAGGTGGCAGAAACGAGCCTAGGACACTTCATTGCCCTTTTCATAGTCTCAGTTGGAGGAAGGTTAGGATGGGGTCAGCAATAGAAAAAAGTCAACTACTCAAGGCCCTCCCTTCCCTGTTCTGGCAAATAACATAGGTTAGGTAGAAGGCAGGGTGATGTCTACTTCTTCACCATGTTACTCTATAAAGGAAATTATCTTTGTCCTCAGTTCAATCCCAAGGATGCTTAACAAGTTTCTTTGTTCTCTTTCTCCTCTTTTTATTTAGTACCGAGTGAATGCTTCCTCGCCTGGGCTCCAAGACCTTCCTTTCCATGGTCTCTACGTCATTTCACGATTAGTTCTGGTACCTGATTTCTATCACTGTCACACATGAAGGCATGATCCCTGCATCTTCAGGATCTTCCCTAATTTCCTAGGAAGATTCATCAATTCACCAAGAATCAAAGGTTTTCTCTGAATTTCTGATTCTCCTTGCCCCACCCAGGGGAACTCTACCATAAACATGTCCTTCCTCTAACTGGTCAATAAATGATTTACCTTGCTGTCGTGTGGAAGGTCTTTGGATTTGGGATGTGGGCAGATAGCAGGTGAATGAAGGGACTTCCTTGGTCCTGCACCCATATTCCTCCTTCAGTTCTTAGAATCTTCCTTAAGTTTTGGAATTCCCACTCCTCTACAATAATCCTCTGTCCATTATTGAAAGGACTCATGAGTGTTGCTTGTCTTTTAATTTGCCTTTTAATTTTTAGTGATCTGATAAGGCTGTTACATGTACTATAAGAATATAAGACTTGCCCCATAGTTTCTTCATCTTAGAATTATCTACAGAGAGATAGATGATGCTGAGGCTGATACCATATTGACATGTTTCAAGACATGTTTCCAAAAACCAGCTTCTCTGTATCATCCATCCTATAAGGTGGTCAGTGTTCTTTCACACTCTTAAGAGAGTATGGAAAATCCTCCTTCAACTACTGCTGTTATCTACTGTGAACAGATTAAGAGAGGTTCTATTAAATATGAGACAGCTACTCCTATCTTCTGTACTTGGTAATGTCAGGAGGTATCAAGAGCCTAAATGTTATTAACCTCTTCTTTGGGGAGCTAACAGTTTTGAGAAGAGGGCAATTTTTGATCCTTCCCCATTTATGGTTCTTTTTCAATATCATCTACACATAAAAACAGTGTAAAATTTACACATGAGTGTTAGGGAAGAGTGAGACATGGTTGCAAAGTTGTTATACAAAAAGAATTATTCAGTCATAATGGAATAAAAGGTTAATGAGAGAAACCTTTCTAGACATTTGAAGTTCCCCCATCTCTTGCTCTCTACCTCCTCCCCCCAAGAACAGTAATTCAGTTGCAGGGTTTTTTATTCCTGACTCAAGTACCTGGTGTGGTTTGTCAAAACATCACAAAAGCTGGGGGTGCGAGGGTAGTTCATGGTAGAATTCTTGCCTTCCATGAAGGAGACTTAGGTTCGAATCCCGGCCCTTGCACATCCCAAACAAACAAACAAACAAAGAAACAGAAAAAACAACTAAACAAAAATGCAACAAACAGTGCTGCAATAAGGGGATACTCACATGGAAAAAGAATGAAATATGACCCCAGACATACAGCATACAAAAAAAAATCACAAAAGCCTATATCAAAACCACCTAGTCATTCTGGAATCTCTCATTTTGGTTGTTGGCATTTAAGGAACAGAACAGCTGATGCCCAAAAGGGCATCCTTGTGGGGCTGAGAAAATAAGAGTAATAACGAAGCAACGAGGGCCTCAAGAGCCCAAGGAGAGGAGATGGCTGGGAAATGATAAGTGAATTAATTTCTCTCTCCTATGGATAATCTGAAGTTGGTGTTTAAAGTTGACTAACAATTCTGCTTGAGGTAGTCATTCAAGAAACCAGTTCTTTCCATCTTTTGTCTCCACAGTCCACTAGGCATTGTTCTCATCTGCATGGTTAAAGCTGGGTTGCAAGCTGCAAGCAGAAAGAGAGTGTGATAGAAGCATAATCTTATGTCCCCTGTTGTCCTGGCTGAGAGGCTCTTTCTTATCCATTATCTTCCATGGCCACAACCCACTTCCTGCTTGCCCAGGTTTGGACGGATTATTTTGAAGATATAAGAATCACATGCTTTTGCTGTGGGTCAGACCTAAATTTCTTTTGGTGATACAAAATCCTCAAAAACTTTGTAGACTTCTTGTGTATTTGCTTCTTGACTTTGTGCAGGTAACCTCACCCAAAAAAAACATATCTAGATATAGGTTTAAGCCTGGAAATTCTGATAGTTTAATTATTGGCCTCTATACTCTGCTCATTCCATCCTCCTCTGAGAAGGCTGCTTTGAGACCCTCTGAAACAAAGGATTAAGTGAGTCTTTTGTGACAGCAGCATAATATCCTACTCAGACTTCCAATTCCTAACTGCTTCTGGGTGGGCTATAGGAGCAGTGACCTCAGAAGTTGCAGGCAGAGAAGGCCTCTTATAGCAAAGTGTGCCCTCTTCCATCCCTATTTGCTGCCTGGCTACCTCTAGCTTGAGTCTCTCCCTCTGTAAGTTTTGTTGAAGGCAGCGAAAAATCACCAACACTTTTGAATATCCTCTACCTTCACTACTATTTCCCTAACTCTACAGCCTGTGTCATCACATGTCTCTCTCCCAAGGAGACAGCAGGCAAGCATTTGACTCACTCTTTTGCCAATATATAGTTAGAGCTGTCCAGTCTTCAATATCCAAATCCTTGATGCCTGAAACCTGACTTCATTCACTAAATTGGCCATATCTATAAAATTCTGTCAACTGCCTCCACTAGTAAGTCTCTATCAAATACCATGTGAGCTAGCCTTGGCTAATACAAATCTTGATAAATTCAGGTACTGCACTTGTTAATAAAGATATAGATCAGTTAGAGGGTCTCAAAATGTAGAGCAATTTACATCTGATAAAGATGAAGGCTGGGGGTGTTTACCAGCTAGTTGCCTTAAAGATATTAAGATTATAACTCTCAATCCAAGAAAGATGACTGTCCCTTCATGTTCTGTGCATCTGCCTTGATAATGTAAAACTATCCTTCCCTGAATAATTTGTTTCAAAAGTTCCCATTAACATTGAGACATCTGGATTAAAAGCTCATTATTTCCTACTGCCTATGTAACAATTAGTCCTAAGGCCATAAACAGCAACAGCAATTCCTTTTCTTTGGGAATTATGTTCCCTCAGTAACTATGGTCCCTCTGAACCCCCAGGCCCCTCCAGGAAATAAGTGAGCACATTTTTTTTCAGGTAAATAGCATCGAGACTCACTGGCCATTTCCTTTGGTATCCAGACTGCAATAAATTGATGGCCCTAACAGATTGGTGAAATAACAGATTTCATTAGAAGCAACTTATAAATGTGAATCTTTTTTGACAAGTTAAAGAAGAATGAACTAGCTCTATATTAGCATTGTTAGAGCTCCAAAAAAAAAGCTATTTGTTGAATGCTGTGTGCAGTATGTTACCATCCGTATTAGTTTTAAATACCACAGAGCAATGAAATATATTATTTATGGATACCTATATGTATGTTAATGCAGTGCTTCCATATTGTACACATAGATCACCTTGGGATCCTGCTGAAATGCTGACTCTGATTCAGTAAAGCACCGAGCTGGGTCTGATATTCTGCATTTCCAGCAAGCACCTAAGTGACATCAGTGCTGCTGGTCTGAGGTCTGTATGTTGAGAAGTAGATATTACATTGTTAAAATGGACTGGACAAACGAAGCTGGAGGTCTCATGCTGCCCGACTTTAAGGCATATTATGAAGCCACAGTGGTCAAAACAGCATGGTACTGGCATAAAGATAGATATATTGACCAATGGAATCGAATAGAGTGCTCAGATATAGACCCTCTCATCTATGGACATTTGATCTTTGATAAGGCAGTCAAGCCAACTCATTTGGGACACAACAGT
>PVIY010059009.1:0-12228 GCA_004026745.1 Myrmecophaga tridactyla | reverse complement strand
GACCTCCACGTCCCTAACTTCCTTACCCACCACTCCTCCCCTCCCCAAGAGTATATATGCTTTGTTCTCTCAATAAAATTTTGCAGCTTGACCATCACCCAGTCTCGCTGTCATTCCTCGCGTCTCCTGTCTCACCATTTTCCTCCGCGTAGCCACGAGCCCCCGTTCCTCACCCCACTGGACGGGGCAGAGCAGAACAAGCCTCCATATAACTCTGAAGTTATTTTTCCTCCAATGCGTTCCTTCTCAGCGGCTCTGTTTATACAGGTCCCACAGCATTCTTATTGGCTTTCTATGTGGTAGCCTTGGATCATGCCCATCAGACATAAGGAGTTTCCACAAATCCTTCCTGGATAACTCCATGTCCAATCCTGGCTTTCTCTGAATGGCTGACGGGTTCCACATTTGGCCAAATCCTCATGTAGAGCACTGTTCTCTGGGGTCTCCCTTCCAGGAAGCCCAGAAAATCTCTAGAACATCAACTTCTGGTTTCTTTGTACCCAAAAGTTCAGTTTTCAGCTTATCCTTTCCTGTCGCATTTCACTATAAGCTGCAAGGAAAAACGAGGCTGTACTTTCGACATTTAATTTGGAGATGTCTTCTGCTAAATATCCAGGTTCATGGCTTTTAAAATCAGCCTTCCAGCCAAAGCCACTCATCAATTTTGCCAGATTATCTGCCATTTTAAAACAAGGCTCATCTTCCTTCCAGTCTATAATAACATATATCTCATTTCTGTCTAAGGTTTTGTCAGAAGTGTCTTTAGAATCCACATTACTATCAACAGTCTCTTCACTCTCTATCAAGCTTCTAGGTCTTCTCTATCAAGCTTCTCACAACTCCTCCAGATTCTTCACCTTATCCATTTAAAAAGCCGTTCCAACATGTTTGGTATTTGCAAACTGCAGCAGCACCCCACTCTCCGGTATCAAAATCTGTTTTAGTTTGCTAGCTGCTGGAATGCAATATACCAGAAACAGAATGGCTTTTAAAATGCAGAATTTAATAAGTTGCTAGTATACCATTCTAAGGCTGAGAAAATGTCCCAATTAAACATGTCTATAGAAACATCCAATCACAGGCATCCAGAGAAAGATACCTTGATACAAGAAGGCTGATGAAGTTCAGGGTTTCTCTCTCAAGTGGAAGGGCACATGTTGAACACAGTCAGAGTTTCTCTCTCATGTGGAAAGGTACATGGTGAACACAGTCAGAGTTTCTCTCTCATCTGAAAGGGCATATGGGGAACACAGCATCATCTGCTAGCTTCTTCTCCTGGCTTCCTGTTTCATGAAGCTCCCCAGGATGGATTTTCCTTCTTCATCTCCAAAGGTTGCTGGCTGTGGGCTCTGCTTCTCATGGCTATGTCATTCTCTGCTCTCTCAGAAATCTCTCTTTCTCCAAAATGTTTCCTCTTTTATAGGACTTCAGAAACTAATCAAGACCCACCCAAATGGGTGGCACACGCCTCCAGCTAATTCAGTTTAACCACTCTTGATTAAATCACATCTCCAGGGAGATGATCTAATTACAGTTTCAAACATTCAATACTGAATAGGGATTAGAAGAAACGGCTGTCTTTACAAAATGGGATTAGAATTCGAACATGGCTTTTCTAGGGCACATACATCATTTCAAACTAGCACACCTGCTTACCAGAAGAGGAAGAGTGGTGGCTGCCCTGCAGTAGTGTTTTTGAAGAGATGATAAGGTCCAGGGCCAAGACAATTTTGGTGGAAATATGAGTAAACAGGATGGATTCAGACATCTGCTCTGCTTACAACTGCTTTACTCAATTGGGCTAACCAGGTTGGGCTATGGGTTTGACTCAGCTCTGGGTCACAAGTATAAAACTACCAGAATTAGAAGGCAAATTGGCAAAAACTTAGTCATTCATTTACTCAAAAGTTGTTTGAATCTCACTATATTACTATAGGAACAATGCTGGGTAGCGTAATTAGGTAATACTAATGGCAAAATAATTCAAAGACTATACATTCCTGTTGAGTCAGTAACCTTTTTAGGTTGTTTAGAACCAATATTCAGAAACTAAAACAGGTTTTCTTGTTTTGGTAAGGTTGTTTAGAGCCATAAAGATCATAAAAATCATGGGTTCTCACTCCAAAATCATAGGGACAACTAATGTGCTGGTTTGAAATGATGTATGGACCCTAGAAAAACCATGTTTTAATCCTAATCCCATTTTGAAAAGGCAACCATTTCTTCTAATCCCTATTCAGATGTGATTTAATCAAGAGTGGTTGTTAAACTGGATTAGCTAGAGGCATGTCTCCACCCATTTGGGTGGGTCTTGATAAGTTTCTGGAGTCCTATAAAAGAGGAAACACTTTGGAGAAAGAAAGATTCAGAGAGAGCAGAGCAGAATGACATAGCCACAAGAAGCAGAGTCCACCAGCCAGTGACCTTTGGAGATGAAGGAAATGCCTCCCGGGGAGCTTCATGAAACAGGAAGCCAGGAGAAGAAGCTAGCAGATGACGCTGTGTTTGCCATGTACCCTTCCAGATGAGAGAGGAACTCTGACCATGTTCACCATGTGCCCTTCCAGCTGAGAGAGAAACTGTGACTGTGTTCACCATGTGCGTTCTCCCTAGAGAGAAACCCTGAACTCATCGGCCTTCTTGAACCAAGGTATCTTTTCCTGGATGCTTTGGATTGGACATTTCTATACACTTGTTTTAATTGGGACATTTTCTTGACCTTATGACTGTAAACTAGCAAATTATTAAATTCCCCTTTTTAAAAATCATTCCATTTCTGGTATATTGCATTCCTGCAGTTAGCAAACCAGAACATCTAATAATCTATTTTTGTTGCTTTTTGTCTAGCTTTTCTCAGCCAAGTTCTTAAAGCTTACATATCAAAAATATATCTTCTAACAGACTTTAAGTTCTTGGTCAATATTTCTTGAAAATTGTGACTGGTTTAATCAAGGTCTTGTTAAAGAAAAGGGTTAGAGGTAAACCAACTAAAATGGCCTTAGACAGACATACTGTTAGGAGATTCAAGAGGCCACTGCTTTCAAAACAAACCAGATCCAACAGTGTTAAGTAAGTCTGCTGTGCTTTCTTCATCTAGGAATTTATCCCACAGACATATTTCATTTGTGAAATAACCTATTTATAAAAAGTTAGAGCAGTATCTTTACAGTAGCAAAAGAACAGAAAGTACCTAAAAGTCCATTGATAGAGGACTGGCTATATAAAGTATGATCTGTATATTCATTCAATGGAGCACTACACAGCTGCTAAGATGAATGATATGGCTCATTCTCCAAGATTTATTAAAGGGAAAAAAGCAAAATGCAGAATGGAGCATTCAGTATGTAATAATTTAAGTACAAAAAAGGAGGAATACATAGAAAAACACACATATTTGGCTATGCACTAAATATTTATGAATTATAGATGAGGAGACAAAAATAGGGTGCAATGAGGGTAAGAGTTAGCTGAGAAAAGGAAATTGTTTTTGATTATATCTTTTTTTTTTTTAACTTTCTAAATTGTAAAATATACATACAAAGCAAAGAAAGAAAAAAGCAATAGTTTTCAAAGCATTCTTCAATGAGTAGTTATAGGACAGATCCCAAAATTTGTGTTGGGCCACCATAACAAGAGGGTTATTTTTTGGGGGGGAGGTCCATGGTCTGGGAACCAAACCTTTTTGATTATACCTTTAAAAATATTTCACAAAGTAAATATGTACATGTTTTGTTTTCCCTAAAAGAAAAAACTTTTTTCAAAAAGTATTCATTGGTTTTCATGATTTTCTAACATGTATATATTACTGTTATTTAAAATATGATTTAACTGACAGTGGGATTATAGATTTTTTCTTTCCCTTAATTTTTTTTTAATAGTTAATACCCCCCATTTTTTGTATGCTGTACGGGGGGATCACATTTTTCCATGTGACTATCCCGTTATTGTAGCACCATTTGTTGAAAACAATTTTTTTTGGTGGTGGCGAGGGGAAGTGCACGGGCCAGGAATTGAATCCAGGTCTCCTGCATGGCAGGTGAGAATTCTACCACTGAACTACCATTGTGCTTCACGTGCCATGCCCTGCTTTTATTTTAAGCTATGTTTGGTTGTCCTTCTCCATTGTCTAGGGTGTTATGATTTACAGAGGCCAATTCTACCCTAAGGTTTTTCACTTAGATTGCACCTCTTGGAAACATTTTTTTAAACATTTTTTTAAATTGTGAAATATAACATAATACAAAAAAGCAATAAATTTCAAACTGTAACAAGTAGTTATAAAATAGATTTCAGAATTTGGTATGTGTTACAGTTCCATGATTTCAGGTTTTTCCTTCTAGTTGCTCCAAAACACTGGAGACTGAAAGAAATATCAATATAATGATTCAGCAGTCATATTCATTGTTAAATTCTATCTTCTCTGTTATACTTCCTCCTTCTCCTATATTTCTCTTGACCTTTTGAGTTATTTGGGCTATGCCCATTCTGACTTTTTCATGTTGGAAAGGATGTCAATAATATGGAATAGAGGGATGGAACTAGTTGACCTTCTTGGAGAGGCTGGCCCCTCTGGGTTTCAGGACTTATCAGCCGTAGGAAACATTTGGAGGTTGTAGGTTTCTGGAAAGTAATCTTAGCATGTGAAACTTTTGTAGAATCTCAGATAAAGTCCTAGGTGTTCTTTAGCGTTAACAAGAATGGGGTTGTTTGGGTCTTGGCAAACCATGGTAATTGGCATATCTAGCTGAAGCTTGCATAAGAGTAGCCTCCAGAATAGCCTCTCAACTCGATTTGAACTCTGATATCTTATGTTATTACATTTCTTTTCTCCTTTTTGGTCAGGAAGATGTTGTCAACCCCATGGTGCCAGGGTCAGGTTCTTCCCTGGGAGTCATGTTCCATATTACCAGGGAGACTTTCTCCCCTGGATGTCATGTCCCTTGTAGTGGGGAGGGTAGTGATTTTATTTGCAGAGTTGGGCTTAGAGAGAGAGAAGCCACATCCAAGCAACAAAAGAGGTTTTCTGGAAGTAACTCTTAGACATAACTATAGGTAGGCTTAGCTTCTCTGTTACAGAAATAAGCTTCCCAAGAACAAGCCTCAAGATCAAGGGCTTGGCCTATTGACTTGGGAGACCCTAATGTTTCAGACAATATCCAGGGTTTCCCTGGTGGTAAAGCCTAATAGTTCCATATATTTTTTCTCCAGTTCCTTAAGGGACTTTGCCAATTATTTTAAATTAACTGCTTACATACTCTGGGATGTATCCAGATATTACATTGTTTTACAGAATTACATGCCCTCACACTCATTCTGGGCTGCATGTTTTTGGTTTGTTTAAATGAGCTATCCACACAGGTTGAATTAGATTATGTGCTACAAGAAATCTGGTTTTGGAAAAAATAAAACCTCTCTTCCTTTGGCCTCATATGGTAGATGAAGTTCTAACTTTACCCTGTATTCTAATTTACCTTAGTTCTGACCAGATCAGCTACATTCTTACCCTTAATTGATATCTGATCTATTTTTCAGTTTCTTTAACAGTTGTTATATGTACCAATGCTGACTTTCAGAGCTCAGAACTCCAACTCTTGGCCTTAGGTGTGTTGGTTGAGTTCAGGTGTCAACTTGGCCAGGTGATGGTACCCAGTTGTCTGGTCAGGCAAGCCCTGGCCTAACCGCTACTTAGGCTGGTTGATAAACAGAAGGCTGGCTTATTAAATCTACAGTAAGTTGAATGCATATGTGACCGATTACATCTATGATCAACAAAGGGTGTGTATTCCACAAATGAGAGAATCCAATCAGCTGGATTCAATCCAATCAGTTAAAGGCTTTTTTTTAAAGGAGAAGGGAGGATTTTCAGTTTTAAGCCACCGAGCCTGTCCTGTGGAGTTTGTTGAGACCCTTTATGCCAGTCTAAAACTGTTGTGTACCCTAGAAAAGCCATGTTCTTTAATCTCCATTCAGTATTGCTGGGTGGGATTTAAAAAATTGTTTCCATGGTGATGTGACCCACCCAGTTGTGGGTGGTAGTTCTGATTAGGTGGTTTCCATGGAGATATTTCTCCACCCATTCAAGGTGGGAAGCATTTAAAAGGGAACCATTTTGGAAAAAGCTTCAGTGATGATAGAACCCACACAGCCAGAGAACTTTGGTGATGATAGAAAAACGCCCACAGGGAAACCATGGAAGAAGCCAGGAGAGAAAGCTAGAAGACATCACCTTGTGCTGACAGAAGTGTTCAGAAGCCAAAGACCACAGCAGACACCAGCCATTTGCCTTCCAACTTGACAGAGGTGTTCTGGATGGCATCAGCCTTTCTTGAGTGAAGGCGCCCTCTTGTTGGTGCCTTAATTTGGACATTTACATGGCCTTAGAATTGTAAACTTACAATATATAAATTCCCTTTTAAAAGCCATTCCTTTTCTGGTATATTGCATTCACAAAGTAAAACACCCCTCATCAGAGTTGCCAGCCTCACAGCCTGTCCTATGGATTTTGAACTCTTGCGTCCCCAATGTTGTGTGAGACACTTTTATAAATCTCATATTTACAGATTTCTCCTGTTGCTTTTGTTTCTCTAGAGAACCCTGACTAATACAGTGTCTGACACAGGTACCCAAGTTCCAGAGAAATACCAGGTTATGCATATATAGTACAAATCTCAAAATCTTGAAATAATATTTATAGCTCTAGGCTGATTGTGACTGCTATAAGAGCTTATGATCTAGGACTCAATTTTCTTATAAATATTTTCTAAAAGAGACTATACAATATTTGTTCTTTTTTTCCTGGCTTATTTTGTACCACATAATGTCTCCAAGGTTCATTCACCTCATTGCATGCCTCATGATTTTGTTCCTTTCTGTAGCTGTACAATACTACATCATATGTATACACCACTGTTTGCTTTTCTGCTTCACAGTTAATATATCCTTCAGCCACCTCTATCCATTGGGCATCATGGATAATGACCAAAGTATACAACTCATGTCTCACATTATCCTCTTTAGTTGTACAATCATCAATAGTCACAATTTTAGACACTTTTCATTGCTCCAAAGAGAAAAATAACATAAACACACTCTCATCAAATAGAAAATCCAAACTTCCTCTTACCTCTTATCCTTCCCCAACTACAATTATTTACCCCTGGTATTGCTGTGGTACTGTAGATTAAATTTGGGTAGAATTGACATCTTAACTACATTTAACCTTCATGTCCCTGCACAGAGAATGTCTTTCCACCAATTTAGAGCTTCTCTGATTTCTTTTAGTAATGTTTTGTAGTTTTCTGTGTACGGATCCTTTATATCCGTGGTTAAGTTTATTACTAGATACTTGATTCTTTTAATTGCTATGTGGAATGGACTTTTTTCCCTTAATTTTCTCCTCAGGTCATCACTTATGTATGGAACTATTACTGATCTTTGCATATTAATCTTGTATTCTGCCACTTTGCCGAATTTGTTTATTAGCTCAAGAAGCTTTGCCATAGATTTCTCAGGATTTTCCAAGTATAATATTATGTGGGTTACAAATAAGGAGTTTTACCTCTTACTTTATGATTTGGATGTCTTTCTTTTTCCTTCCTGATTGCTCTAGCTAGAAATTCTAGTACCATGTTGAATAATAGTGGTGACAGAGGGCATCTTTGTATTGTTCCTGATCTTAAGGGGAAGGCTTTCAGTCTCTCACCATTAGGTGTGATGCTAGCTGTAGGTTTTTCATATATGTCCTTTATAATGTTGAAGAAGTTTCCTTTGATTCCTATCTTTTGAACTGTTTTTATCAGAAAAGGATGTTGAATTTTGTCAAATGCCTTTTTCAGCATCAATCAAGATGATCATGAGATTTTTCCCTTTCAGTTTGTTAATATGCTGTATTGTATCAGTTGATTTTCTTGTGTTGAACTATTCTTGCATTCCTGGTATAAATCCCACTGGGTAATGGTGTATAATTATTTTAATGTGTCAGTGGATTTGATTTGCTAGTATTTTGTTGAGAATTTTTGTATCTATATATTAGGGAGATTGGTCTGTGGTTTTCCTTTCTTGTAGCATCTTTATCCAGTTTTGGTATTAGAGTGATGTTAGTGTCATAAAATTAGTTAGTTTTCCTTTTCCCTCAACTCTTTGGAAGAATTTGAGCATGATTCGTGTTAATCATTTTTAGAATGTTTGATAAAATTCCTGTGAAGCCATCTGATCCTGGTTTTTTCTTTGTAGGAAGATTTTTGATGACAGATTGCATCTCTTTACTTGTGATTGGTTTGTTGCGATCTTCTGTTTCTTCTTGAGTCAGTGTAGGTTGTTTGTGTGTTTCTAGGAATTGTCCATTTCATCTAAGTTGTCTAGTTTGTTGGCATATAGTTGTTTATAGTATCCTTTTAGGAATTTCTTTCTTTCTTTCTTTCTTTCTTTTTTTTCTGAGTTATCACCTTTTATTTCTCAACTGTTTGCAATAGTGAATGCCATGGGAAGTAGGAGTAACTCATATGTGACTGACTTCATCCTAGCCATGGGAAGTAGGAGTAACTCATATGTGACTGACTTCATCCTAATTGGAATGACAGACACTGAAATAATAAGGTGGGTACTTTTTATGCTGTTTCATGTGATATACCTGATTACCTTGCTTAGAAATCAAATGATGATACTCATAATTTGCCTGGATCTCCAGCTTCACATACCCATATATTTCTTTCTAAGTCAGCTCACATTCCTTGACCTCAGTTACTCAACAGTCATCACACCTAAAACCTTAGAGAACTTAATAACTTCCAACAAGTATATGTCATTCATGGGCTGCTACACCCAGATGTTTTTCTTTATCTTCTTGGGTATCAATGAATGTTTCCTTCTTTCTTCAATGGCCTATGATTGCTATGTAGCTATATGCAATCCACTTAAAAAAAATTTTTTTAATTAATTTTAAATGAAAAAATATGACAACAAAGAAACACAAACATTCTTAATATATAATCATTCTGTTCTACATATATAATCAGTAATTCACAATATCAACACATAGTTGCTTATTCATCATGATGATCATTTCTTAGAACATTTGCATCAATTCAGAAAAAGAAATAAAAGATAACATGAAAAGAAATAAAATGAAAACAGAAAAAAAAATTATACATACCATACCCCTTACCCTTCCCTTTCATTGATCACTAGCATTTCAAAATAAATTTATTTTAACATTTGTTCCCCTTATTATTTAATTTTATACCATATGTCCTACTCATCTGTTGACAAGGTAGATAAAAGGAGCATCAGATACAAGGTTTTCACAATCACACAGTCACATTGTAAAAGCTATATCATTATACAATCATCATCAAGAAACATGGCTACTGGGATACAGCTCTACATTTGCAGGCAGTTCCCTCCAGTCTCTCCATTACATCTTGGTTAACAAGGTGATATCTACTTAATGAATAAGAATAACCTCCAGTATAGCCTCTCGACTCTGTTTGGAATCTCTCAGCCATTGACATGTTTTCTCCTTTCACTCTTCCCCCTTTTGGTCGAGAAGGTTTTCTCAATCCATTGATGCTGGGTCTCAGCTGATTCTAGAGTTTTTCTCAATCCCTTCATGCTGAGTCTCTGCTCATTCTAGGATTTCTGTCCCACGTTGCCAGGAAGGTCCACACTCCTGGGAGTCATGTCCCATGTAGACAGGGGGAGGGTGGTGAGTTTGCCTGTTGTGTTGGCTGGAGAGAGAGGCCACATCTGAGCAACAAAAGAGACTCTCTTGGGGGTGACTCTTAAGCCTAATTTTAAGTAGGCTTGACCTATCCTTTGTGGGGTTAAGTTTCATATGAACAAACCCCAAGACTGGGGGCTCAGCCTATAGCTTTGGTTGTCCACACTGCTTGTGAGAATATCAAGAATTCAACTAAAGGGGGTTGAATTTTCCCCGGTTCTCACCATTCCCCAAAGGGGACTTTGCAAATACTTTTCGACTCACTGATCAAATCACTCTGGGATTCATCGGGGCATCACTCTGGACGAACCAACAAAATATCATGTCCTACTCAAGGTTCCATGTACTTATGTTGTTCAAACAACTATCTACATAAGTTATATTAGGACATGCACTAGTCAAAATATAAATTTTGTACCAAATAAACATTTTTTGCTTTAGCCTCACACATAAATTAACATTTTAAAATATTAATTACCATCTATTTTCAGCACCCTGCAGTAATGACATTCCTTTGTTCTTCCTCATGCAAAAACATTTTTTAAATTTGTACATTTAGTCACTATCATTATACACTCTAGGCATTCCTAGATTATACCATCTCAATCTTTATTGTCTATTTTTCTTTGTGATTTCATTTATGCCTCCAGCCTTCCTCCCTCTATCATTCTCACATTCAGCTTCATTCAGTGTTTTAACATAATTGTATTACAGTTAGGTAGTATTGTGCTGTCCATTTCTGAGTTTTTATATTCAATCCTGTTGCACAATCTGTATCCCTTCAGCTCCAATTACTCAATATCTTACCCTATTTCTATCTCCTGATCATCTCTGTCACCAACGAAATATTCCAAGTTTGTTCACTAATGTCAGTTTATATCAATGAGACCATACAGTAGTTGTCCTTTTGTTTTTGGCAAATCTCATTCAGCATAATGTCTTAAGATTCATCCATGTTGTTACATACTTCATAACTTTATTCTGTCTTACAGCTGCATAATATTCCATCGTATGTATATGCCACAGTTTGTTTAGCCACCCGTCTGTTGATGGACATTTTGGCTGCTTCCATCTCTTGGTAATTGTAAATAATGCTGCTATAAACATTGGTGTGCAAATGTCCGTTTGTGTCCTCGCTCTCATGTCCTTTGAGTAGAGACAGCATATAGATGGGTCTTGTTTTTTAATCCATTCTGCCAGTCTATGTCTTTTGATTGGGGAGTTTAATCCATTAACATTTAGTGTTATTACTGCACGGGTAGTACTTTCTTCTACTATTTTGCCTTCTGGATTTTATATGTCATATCTAATTTTTCTTCATTTTACCTTTACTCATAGTCTTCCTTTGTACACTCTTCTCCACTCCTCTCTTTTCTGTCTTTTCATATCTGTCTCTAGTGCTCCCTTTACTATTTCTTGCAGAGCTGGTCTCTTGGTCACAAATTCTCTCAGTGATTTTTTTGTCTGAAAATGTTTTAATTTCTCCCTTATTTTTGAAGGACAATTTTGCTGGATATAGAATTCTTGGTTGGCAGTTTTTCTCTTTTAATAATTTACATATATCATCCCACTGTCTTCTTGCCTCCATGGTTTCTGCTGAGAAATCTACTCATTAAGACTTATGCTTCCTTTGTATGTGATGGATTGCTTTTCTCTTGCTGCTTTCAAGATTCTCTCTTTCTCTTTGACCTCTGACATACTGATTAGTAGATGTCTTGGAGTACTTCTATTTGGATCTATTCTCTTTGGGGTAGGCTGTACTTCTTGGATCTGTAATTTTAAGTCTTTCATAAGAGCTGGGAAATTTTCAGTGATAATTTCCTCCATTAGTTTTTCTTCTCCTTTTCCCTTCTCTTCTCCTTCTGGGACACCCACAACATGTATATTTGTGCGCTTCATATTGTCCTCCAATTCCCTGAGTCCCGTCTCATATTTTTCCATTTTTTCCCCTATAGTTTCTGTTTCTTGTCGGATTTCAGATGTTCCGTCCTCCAGTTCACGAATCCTATGTTCTGTGTCTCGAAATCTACCATTGTAGGTTTCCATTGTTTTTTTCATCTCCTCTGCCGTGCCTTTCATTCCCATAAATTCTGTGATTTGTTTTTTCAGACTTTCAATTTCTTCTTTTTGTTCATTCCTTGCCTTCTTTATACCCTCCCTCAATTCATTGATTTGGTTTTTTATGCGGTTTTCCATATCTGTTCGTATATTCTGAATTAATTGTTTCAGCTCCTATAGCTCATTTGAATTGTTGGTTTGTTCCTTTGACTGGGCCATATCTTCAATTTTCCTAGTGTGATTTGTTATTTGTTGCTGGCATCTAGGCATTTAATTACCTTAATTAGCTTATTCTGGAGATTGCTTTCACTTCTTTTACCTAGAGTTTTCTTGGAGATGAATTTGTTGTCTATCTATTCTTTGGCATTCAGTTCAGCTTTATCTGGACCTCTAGCTCAGGTTTTATTTAACAGAGGAGAATTTTTCAGTTCTTGTTTTCTTGTTTCTTGACC
>PVIY010059008.1:0-12233 GCA_004026745.1 Myrmecophaga tridactyla | reverse complement strand
TGCCCTGTGGATTTTGGACTCTGTGTTCCTGCGGTCACGTGAGACACTTTTATAAATTTTATATTTGCAAGTGTTCCCTGTTGATTCTGTTTCTCTAGAGAACCCTAACTAATACAACTATCTTCATGCCTTTCTATCAAAAAAAGTTACTTATTTTAAGAAACTTACACTCCATCTTCAAAATCTACAAATACTTAGTGAATTCATATTGGCTAATGTTTTCCCCAAAACTTGCACTGAACTTTCATAAAAACTGACTCATTCTCTCTCAAGCACCTCATTCACTTCTATTTTAGCGCATCTCAACTATAAGTAGAAAGCATATCAAGCACACAGATACATCCTAAATTTCTAATTCCCTGAAGAATGTTTATGCCAGGCACAGTGCCTTGAACAACAAAAAAAATGGTATTAAGTTGAATTCAGTGAATATGATTGCTGAAACACTGTCAGAGAAGAGGTAAGTTTATTGGAGACAGGTGTTTACAAATTCTGCCTGCTCTTTCCTGTCAGAGGTCTCCCCCTACATCCTGTAAAATTACTGAGCGATCCACATAGCCTTTCTTAAATCAAGGTGTAAGAATTTAATTTTTAGTAATAAGATAAACCAGTGATCCTGGAATGTTATTAAAAGAAAACAAAAGAAATGCTAAATTAAAATATTAATAATGTTCTCTAAATGAGTGGCTTACCTTTTAAGAAAGTAGAAAATTCATTTGAGGGAGAAGAGGTAGTAGGATAGTGGGTATAAGGATGTAAATAAACACCTAAGGCCCTGTGCCCTGGGGAAATAGAGAGGTTTCTAGGTGAGCTAAAGCCTGGGGTTTTGATAACCTTTTTTGGGGAGTGCATGGTCCAGGAATCAAACCGGATCTCCCGCATGAAAGGCAAGCATTCTACCCTTAAGCCTGGGTTTTTAATGGCCCGCCTCAGAGAAACAGGAGACAAAGCCTTTGAGCCCACACAAGGTAGGGAGTAGGATCAGACGGAGTCTCAGGCACACATAAAGAAGTGCTACACTCACAATGAAAAGATGAATTAGAAAGCAAAATGTCTTGTAGAAACAGAGGACAATGAAACTTGTCTATATCACTTTGGTTCTTGGTGAAAAATGAAGTCGTCTTACATGAGAATGCATGACCTCTAGTTTATTTTCACATGGGTTTGGGGCTGGATTTCACACTATTTTTATGGTCCAAAAAATTTAAACAAGACTTTTATTCAAAGTGGAATTAATTAGCAGTGCACTCAGGCTATGAGCCTAAATAAATGCAAATCCACATGGAATAGATTCCCTCATTCACAAAAAGAGGGAACGATTTATTCCAACATGTCCCTTTAACAACTCAGAAAACTTGTTGTACTTTATGACAGTAAGATGTTTCATAAATATGTCTAAAGGTCCCTAATCTGAGATTAATATGTATGCTGAATTTAAAATGTGAAGTCAAATGACGGCGTTATTTTCAGGAGAAGAAATGAGGGAAAAAAAGATTCTAAAGAAAATATATTTTACAGAGGTGGTTTTAGAGAAGATGTTCTTATATAGAGAATTTCTCTAGAAGTATAAAAATTTTCACATATTCTAAGTAATTAGTTGGAAATAATTAGAAAAGGTGTGAACTTTTATTTGGATAAGAAATAATCTATTATTTGGATTTTATATTTAAATATCTGTATTTGGTTTATATAATTGAAACAATCTGCTTCACAGTGATGAAGCAAAAACAAAACAAAGTCACCTGGCCACCTGACCATATCCCTATTTCTTTTTTCCAAAAGGAAAAAAAAAATGTCATGGAATATACTCTACTAGTTCTTACAGCAAACAATACAAGACACATGTTGAATTAACACTGAATTTGGATTCTGGACCTCTGAGCAAAATAACTATTGTCAACTTCTAAGGGAAATTTGCTGTACTTTGGAGTTAAAATAGTCATCTCCCGAATAAAATCAAACCCAAACTCACTTATACAACTTAAGCATAGACACAATACTTTTAAAAATAATCTTTACATCGGCCCAAAGTAAAAACTGTATAAATAAGTATACACAAACAATTCTAATGCCCATCTCAGCCCTTCCATCCTGCTCCTCAGCCTCTATATCCCTGGAGCCTAGAGGTAACCAAGGCCCCCCTCCACAAAGTTTCTTGTTCATCCTTCTAGTACTCCTTAATGCAAACACAAATACATACAAATAAATACTCCTGATTTTCCCCATTTTCTTATAAAATATATATTTCTTATTAGATATATATATATATAAACAGCTCTGCATTTTGCTCTTTACATTTAATAATATATCACAGATAATTTCATATCCGTATGCAGAGCACTTCCTCTTTTTATTTTTTCTTATTGTTTTTATTTTTAAACAGCTGTACAAAATACAAATGTGTAAATGTAGCCTAACGGGTACTTGTGTTGTTTATAATCATCTAGTATTTTAGATAATGCCCCAACAAATAACGCTATACATATGCTGTTAATCCATACACAGGTTTATATGAGGAGAGATTCCCAGAAGCAGATTAATAAGGCAAAAGGTTAATACATTATAGTTTTTAGTACATATTGCCAAATTTTCAGCCATATACAAATTTGTCCTCTCATCACCAATGTATGAAAATGTTTTGTTCTCTATAGACTTGCCAAAGAGAGTACACTGCCAAATTTCTGAATTTTTGAAATCTAGTTTTTCATCTTAACTCTGATTTGAATTCTGCTTACTAATGAGATAGATCGCCTTTTAAAAATACTAAAGACAAATATTATTTCTGTGTATAGGAGCCTTTTGTTTATGTCTTTTGCAGAGACTGTGCTCTTTGGTGTGTATGGAGGATACTGTCTTAGCAGTACGCTCTCAGGATGTTCAAGGGCCCCACCCACACTTAGTAAGGCGGAATGGACATTTTTTGACTTTCTACTGCAACCACTCTCTTCTCCAGGGTTGCATCTCCAGTCCCTGCAGTTACTTCCCACACAGCCTACGGGGTAAAGGTAGCATGGAATACTAGTCCAAAAACGTTTATTCATTATCATTAGTGTCCTTCTCTCACCAATATGTCTTGCAAGAGATAGTGGCTGAACAGTAAGACCATCGATATTGTTAGGATCGTTTAGTTATATTAAATTTTAGATTTCTTACTCAGAAATCAAAATTGCTTCAAATTTGTTTCACTGCTAATTCCAAACAGCTGAGAGGCAAAAAAGTTAATGGCAAAAGGCAGCTGTATCAACCTTAAGTTGATTAGAGTAGCCAAGTGGCCAGTGTGGATATGAGAACTACAGTCATATGCTGTTGTAGCCACAGTTTGTGCTGGGGCCTGCATAGGGAAAATCCTATTGCTCTTTCATTTTTCCCTTGTTTATTTATCAACATGAATTTTTAGACTTGTCTTGCCAAGTTTCAGAAAAAACTTAAAGAGAACCTAATTTTTCTATTAGGTTCAGATTATATTTATAAATTAATGCATAATAGGTTTCTTCGCAATGTAATTTTCCAATTCAAGAAAATAATATATGTTTCAATAGGTTGTTATAGTGTTTACAATTTTTCTTAATATGGGCTTTAACACTTGGTATGCTTATTCCTAGACAACATTTGTATTGATATTATAAACGGAATCTTCTCTTATATTTTATCTCCTAACAAGTTTTTTATAATACATGGAGCTTACTGATTTCAGTATACTGATTGTGTATCCTATTACCTTACTATCCCTCATTTGTGGTGTTTTTTTTTTCAGTTGATCTCTTGTACCTCACTTTTTCTCAATTTTAATACTTCTAACATATTCCTCTTTATTAATAATGCTGGCTAGTGACTCTAATACAATTATAAAAATACAGCGACAATAATAAGCCATGTTTTCTTCATCCTGATTTTGGAGAGTATGTCTCTGGTATGTAATTATTAAGTAAGATGCTGGTTTAAAAAATACACATGCATATCTTTAATCATGCTATGAAATATATTCAATTCTCTTAAAAGACATGTCTTTTGTTTTTCTTTTAAATAAGAGTAGGTCTCAAATTTTGTAAAATGCTTTTTCAGCATCTAAGGGGATGAACAATTTTATTAGGTAGAGTTAACAATATCAATATATGACTACATTTCCTAATGTTGAACAGTTCTTGTAATTTCTCAAATAAACCTCATTTGGATATGATCTATTTTTTTTAATAGTTTTACTTTTTTTCTCTTAATTCAGTACTTTTTTACTTTCTTTTGCTTTTCTTTGATTTCCTCAGTTCTTTTGTTTTTAACCTTTCGAGTCCTAGATTTAATTTCTTTTCATTCATTTTTATTGATACAAGATTTTAAAGCTTTTCTCTAAATTGTGTCCCAAAGATTCTAGTATCTTGTATTTTCAATTATTATCAAGAAAAACTGCAATTTCCATGTGTATTTTCCTTTTTACTCAAGAGTTAATAGAGTTTTTTTTTTTTTTTTTTTTTTGGCATGCGCAGGCACCAAGAATTGAACCTGGGTCTCCGACATGGCAGGCGAGAACTCTACCTGCTAAGCCAATATGGCCCACCTGTTAACAGAGTTTTTAATCTCCAAGTGAATAAGGCTTCTTTCTATATCTTTCTGATTTTGTAACTTCTAGCTTTAACCCATTTTGATATGATGTTTTCTTTATATCTTCTGGATTTTTTGTCATTCTATAAAATCTTGAAGAAAGACATTTTCTCTATTATCAGGTTATAGAATTTATTATATAAGATTTACCATGCCCACAATGTTGTTTGGTCTTCTATATCTATTTTTTATTATTTTATCAGTGTTGGGAAGAGAGGTGAATTCTGAATCTCCTTCCAACTCCTGTAGTTTGTTTTATGAATGATACTACTGTATTCTGATGTATAGATATTAATTGCTATACTTTATGAACTGTAGCCTTTAATATTATAAAGAGCCATTTTTATGTTCATTAATGTTTTTTGAACTGAATTTGGTTCAAAATATTGATATTAAATGCTATTTAATGATATTAAAAGCTCTACCCCACAATACCATATTTCCTTGGTATACTTTTGCCCATCCTTTTATTTGTAACATTCCTCAATAACTTTTTTTTTTTTTTTTGCATGGGCAGGCACCAGGAATCAATCCCGTGTCTCCGGCATAGCAGGCGAGAACTCTGCCTGTTGAGCCACTGTGACCCGCCCTCCTCAATAACTTTTAAGAGTTTTTTTTTTTTTTTAAAAAAACATGGGCAGGCGGCAGGCACCAGGCATCGAACCTGGGTCCTCTGGCATGGCAGGCAAGCATTCTTGCCTGCTGAGCCACCGTGGCCCACCCTTTTAAGAGTTTTTATTTCACATATATTGGGTTTTGCCTAATGATGGAGTCTGAATTTTTGTTTTAATATCCTAGTTAAGCTTATTTACATTTATTGCTATGACAATTAGCCTCAACTGTCATTTTTTCAGGCTTCATTTACTGTTTGTAGGTGTATTTTTAAAACGTCATTTATTAATTTGTTCTGTATTTTTCATTTTTTGTGCATTCAGTTCTGTTTCAGTTTGCTAATGCTGCCAAAATGCAATTTGTACAAAGGGGATTTATTAGGTTATAAATTTACAGTTCTAAGGCAATGAAAATTAAGGCATTCAGAGAAAGAAAACTTGACTCTGAGGAAAGGCGGATGGCATCTGGAGTTCCTCTGTCACATGGGAAGCCACCTAGTGACGTCTGCTCGCCCATCTCTCCAAAATGTCTGTGGGCTTCTGTGTGTCTTTGCTTGTTCCTCTTGGGGCATTTCTGTCTCTGTGCTCTCTCTAAAATATCTCTGTCTTTTACCCTCTCATAAAGAACTCCAGTAAAGAGCTGTATTGGGTGGGTTACAACCCCATGGAAACAACCTAATCAAAAGGTACTGTCCACAATAGGTCTGCACCCACAAGAACGGATTAGAGGAACATGGCTTTTCTGGGGTACATAAGTTTCAAACCAGCCCAAGTTCTTATATTTGGGAAGATTTAGATTTTTCCCACTGGTTGCCATTAAACATGTATCTTTATGTAATACCCTTGCTCATCTATTTCTTTAAATGATATCTAATGATTGTGTTGCATAAAATCATAAAATTAGCCTTTAACTTCTTTCTGCTCCTCTCTTCCATTACTTGCCCAGTTCAATTTTTATTTTTTTTAACATTTTTTATCGTGAAATATAACAATTGTTATAGAACAAATTTCAAAGTTTGGTACTTCAGGTTTTTCTTTTAGTTGCTCTAAGACACGGGAGACTAAAAAGAAATATCAATATGATGATTCAATAGTCATACCCATTTGTTAAATCCCATCTTTTCTATTGCAACTCCTCATTCTCCTTTGATCCTTCTCCCAATCTTTAGGGACAATGACTATTCTAACTTCTTTATGTTGAAAAGCGGTGTCAACATTATGGGAGAGAGGGATGCACATTGGAGAGACAGGTAACTCTGGGTTTTAGGGCTTATCTGGGCTAGGAACCACCTGGAGGTTTTAGGTATCTGAAAAATAAACTTAGTGAGTGAAACTTTCTATAGAGTCTCAGATAGAGACTGGGGCATTCTTTAGGATTTACATGAATAAGATGGTTGGAGGCTGGCATACCATGGCAATCAGCAACATCTCCCTGAAGCTTGTGTAAGAGTAACCTTCAGAATAATAGCTTCTTGACTCTATTTGAAATCTCTTAGCCACTGATATCTTATTCTGTTACATTTCTTTTCCCCCTTTTGGTCAGGTAGGGATTGTCGATCCCATAGCGCCAGGGTCAGGCTCATCCCTGGGAAGCATGAACCACATAGAGGGGTGGGTAATGATTTTACTTGCAGAGTTGGGCTTAGAAGAAAAGAGAGGCCACATCTGAGCAACAAAAGAGATTCTCTGGAAGTAATTCTTAGGCATAATTATAGGTAGGCTTAGCTTCTCCATTACAGAAATAAGTTTCATAAAAGCAATGTCTACTTTAATTTTATTCAAGTTTTATCTTACTAAATGGTTAAATATTTACTTTAAAACATATCCTTTGATTCCCAAGTATTAAGTTAAGGCAATCAGAAAATTTATTCTATTTTCTATCTCCCCTCTATTTTTTTTTTTTAGGTTTTATTTCATTATTGTTGGAGTAGGTACTGTTTACATATCGTGCCATCACACCTCACCGTTGTTTGAGTCTCACCTCTATACTTAAACATATTCAGTGCCTGTGAGCCAGTTATCTTGCCAAAGTTTTCTCAATCAGTTCTTGGTTGGAAGAAATACCTCAGGAAGAGCTCGTAAGAACAATATTCCCTGAATCCTTGCATACTTAACATTCTCTGTAGCCTTTATGTACATACATAACTAAAAGTTTAAAAGACAGCCTTTCTTTCCTTGAATATCCTGTAGGTGGAGTTCTACTTTCTTGGAACTGAATGTAATTTTTGAGACTATGGATAATGACATGATTTTCTTTTCATATGATTTTTTTTTAAACTAAATGCTCAAAAAATTCCTTTTTCTCTATAAGGTCCAACAACCTGTATCTTGAGTTTGACCATTCTGGGTTGGTTCTCCCAGTTACAAAGTGCAGTGTTTTAATATGTGGATTTGGGTCTTCTTTTATTTAAGAAAAATTTCCAATTGTAATTTTAAACACTTACTCTGCCCATTTACTTGATTCTTCTACTTCAAAGACATCAATCAGGTATGTTAGATTTCCTTAATCTTTCTTTTATCATTTTCTCTTGAATCCTTTCTATCTCTTTATTTGTTTTATTTTCTTTGCCTTTCTTATTCCTATCCACTGTATCTTCTACTGTGCTTTTCTAATAAGGTCAATTTGCCCTTGTGCCATTTGTAATTTTACCTTTTATTTCTGAGATGGTTTTCCATGAACTAGATATTAGAAGGCAAGATTATTTGGGGGGATAAGGGGTAATCTGGGGGTTCTAATTTTCTCAGCTGAAAAGTTCCTTATAGTGATCAACAGCATAAGCTGGGTTATCTGAGATTCTGAAATATTGACATACTAACCTGCTTCTGAGATTCTCAAATAACCTGGCTCCTATCACCAGTCATTTTTTTCTTTTTACATTGTAATCAAGGACTACTAGTCCTGTCTTCCAAGGTGATCGATCCATCCCCTCTCTTAGTAGCCATGTTTTCTTAAATCTTGTCATTTCTATGTACTTTTCACGACATCTCTCTCTACCTTCCCCAGGACAGGTATTCTCTTCTGTTTGTTTTTAGTCCTGATCATAGCCTTAATTTTCAGGGTGTAGCCCTCTTTTTGAGGGTAAATGTCTGCTGATGATTTCTGGGATATGCCACTGCAAGGATTCCTTGCAAAATTTCCATTCTTCCATAAAACTGTATGTTTTACATTTAACTGTAATTGTACAGTGAAGTTCTATTGGTGTGAGCATTTATACTTAAACAAAATTCAGTTCATTTTGAAATGGGCTGCAGTCACATTTCTGTTGGAGCCAAAAGCTATATTCTTAATTAAATAACTTAAATCAAATCAAATACTAAATTAAGTTAATTAAAAAACACACCAAAATTTTAAAAATTTAAATAATTCCAGAAAAATAAGAGGGTAGAGAAAATACATAATTTAGGGAATTCTTGACAATGTAAATGAAAGATTTTTTAATGTATCATTAGGATAACCTTTTTTATAATAACTTTAACCTTGTACTTGTCATTTTAATAATATTTCCACTAATTCTATTATCTTACAGATGTATATCTTCATAAAATATTTTCAAAGGCTATTCTAATTTAAACTGCATTATTAGTTACATTTTACAGGAAAAGTTTGGAGAAGATGACTTCTCAAAGTTAGTAACAGTACCAGGTCCTGAGTGAGTACGTTTATTTGCTATTTTTTATACAGCTACTACTTACTCTTCCAGTTCTTCTTATATTCCTCAAATCACTATATTTTCATTCTGCTTCCATAATTACAAAATAGTTTTACAAGCAATGAAAATTATTCAGAATTTCTTTCCAATATAGAAACATTGTTTTTATAGTTTTAAGTGTATAAGATAAAATAACACTTACCAAATAAAAAGGTAACATAAAATTTAATATAGTTGATAATTGTTACTACAACAAAATTCCTAACACAAACAATCCCAAAGTCACATATGGACAAATCTCAGTGGGTCACAACAGGAAACATTTACTTCATGCTAATGTTTCATATTTGCACCTTTAGGTTATCTTTGGCTCTGCTCCAGAAGCCTTTTCATTTCAGGACCAGGCTAGGAGAACAGCCTCTACTGGAAACATACCTCTTTGACAGAAAGCACAAGCAAGATGGCAAAATCAAGAGGGCAAAAGAAATCACAGAAGTGTAAAAGTTCATATTTTGTTGGAAACATATATCTGTTTTCCTTTAGCTAAAGCAAGTCATATGGCATTAACCAACATCAAAAGGGCAAAGAAGCAGACTCTTCTGACAGGCAGAGGAAGTGACTATCTTTGAGCAATAATATAATCTCTCTGTAATTAATGCTTTCCATCTGCAAACATGTTGACCAAAGAGCTTAAATCTTTAAATACTCTATACCTATGACTTGCTACCTATAAATGATATCAATCCTTTGTTCATAAATTACTACAGGGAAACAATGCCTCTCCCCACTTTTCTACATGGCGACCGTCTACTTATTTAAAAAACAAACTTCTGCCTTCCCAGTGAGACATGAGACCATCTATGTCAATATAATTGAACCACGGGAACTGAATCTGATACCTATGCCATTACTATTTAACCATTCCACAAAATTCTTATCCTAGAAAATAAGATTGGGACTCCTGGAAGATGAAACAGCATGGGCCAAGTTCACCCATGCTCAAAGGAACAGGTAGAGAAGTGAGAGAAAAATGACCAGGACATGATTCCTGGGTGCAAATGACCTGAGAGGGTCCTCTACACTACAGAGGAAGGTCTTGCTTGAAAAAGCTGAGGAACTGAGACACGAAGAACTGAAGACCATCTAGCTAATGCAAACACCCCAAAGTGCTCCTGTCCCAAACAGAGGCCTGGCGCCCTCAGGAATGCATGGACAGGAAGACGGGGGCAAGGAAGTAAGCCAAACTACATTTGCTGAACGTGCCACACCACCATGCGCTGCTCCTCACCCCACGCATCAAGCCCCGCCCCCTTGTGCCTCCCAAAACCTGCCATGCCCCCCAGAACCTCTGCATCCCTCCACCAACCCTCGTCTTGTTCAGGTACACACCCACATCCCAACTCCCCCACCACGCCCCCCTCTCCAATCTCCCACCAGAGGTGCTCACGTGCACATTCCTGCTGTGCTCCACCCCAGTGGCCCATGCATGTACATAACCCTGCACGAGGCTACCACCACAACCTGCTGCCAGGTCACTTACAGGAGTACACCCACAACCCAATCCCCCCCACAGCTGTGCATATGAGTCCCACCAACCCTCTGTCCTCCTGCACCCTGAACCCTAAGCCACACACACTCCTGCCACTTGCCCATGCACATGCGCCCTGTCCCTGTACCCCACCACCAGCACACGCATGCACTTATGCCCTATCCCCGTGCATTTGTACATCTGCATCCCAGGCCTCCCCCCACCACACCTGCAGATAAGCCAGCATCAGCACTCCATCCTGAAACCTGTGCCCCCACCCCCAGCCCCCCTGAACATGTGTGCACCGTCCCCGAGCTCCAACCTCAATATCCAAAACCCAGCCCCTACAACCAATACACTCCACATGTGAACCCAAACCCTACCCAAGTACCCACCCCCACCCCCAACATGCCCTTCTGCGCCATATGCCCCACCCTCTTGTGCACCACCAACCTCCCATGCCCCTGCACCTGCACAGTGCTGCACCTGCACAGTGCCGCACTGATCCACCTCCTGCTGCGCCTTGCCTCTGTATCCCCCATGCCATGACCTGCTCCTGTGCTTCAAGGCCTGCCTCATCTGAACCCCACCCACATAGCCCCCAGGCCACAACCCTACAACTCGAGGCACAGCGCCCCATAATTATGGGCACCACTGTAGCGCTCTGCCCAGAGCCTAGCTCTGCTCCGTGCCACACCACCATGCTGCAGCACTCTACCCCATACTCCCGTATCCTGCCCCACACCAGTCCTGCAAATACAAAACTTTATACTACTGAGGTAAGTCAACTTCCAAAGTAAACCTATCAAGATAATTACATGCCTTGAAGGCAACAAAAAATCACAAAGCATATGAAGATTCTGACAGATACAGCCCAGCCTAATGATGAAATTAAAACACTGAAGCAGACACAGACTTTGGAACAACTAATCAAAGATGTTAATACAACTCTACTAAGTAAAATAAATGGGTTGGCTAATGACATAAAGGAGATCAAGAAGACACTAGAAGAGCAGAAAGAAGAACTTGAAAGAATAAGAACAAAAATAGAAAATACCAGAGATAAAAGACATTATAGATCAAATCAAAAGTATATCAGAGAGGGTGGTGCAACGGTGGCTCAGTGGCAGATTTCTCACCTGTCATGCTGGAGACCTGGGTTTGATAACCGGTGCCCGCCCATGAGAAAAAAAAAGTATATTAGAGAAACACAACAGCAGATTTGAACAGACAGAAGAAAGAATAAGCAAACTAAAGAACAAGACAACTGATTATGAATACATAAAAGAGGAATGGCAAAAAAGATGGAAAAATTCGAACTGGATCTCTGGGAAATGATGGACAACACGAAGTGCATAAATATAAGAATTACTGGTGTCCCTGAAGGAGAAGAGTCAAGGGTGAGGAAGATTATTAAAGAAATAATGGGGGAAAACTTCCCAACCCTTATGAAAGATAAAAGTATACAAATCAAAGAAGCCCAACAAACCCCAAGTAGAATAAATTCAAATAGGCTTACTCCAAGATACATATTACTCAGTCTGGCAAATGTTGAAGAGAAGCAGAAAATCCTGAATGCGACAGGAGAAAAACAATCTACTAGATACAAGGGAAACCACGTAAGACTGAGTTTGGACTACTAAACACAACCATGGAGGCAAGAAGGCAGTGGTATGATACATTAAGATCCTGAAAAAGAAAGATATGCAGCCAAGAATTCTGAACCCAGCCAAAATGTCCTTCAAAAGTGAGAGAGAAATTTAAATTGTCACAGACAAACAAATGATGACAGAATCTATCAACAAGAGACTAGCCCTACAAGAATTCTGCCAGTTGAAAAAAAAAAAAAAA
>PVIY010059007.1:0-12242 GCA_004026745.1 Myrmecophaga tridactyla | reverse complement strand
ATCAACAAAAGAGTAGAACATATGGAATAAAAATAAATAATAGGGGGAACAAATGTTAAAATAAATTTAGTTTGAAATGCTAGTGATAAATGAAAGCAAGGGGTAAGGGGTATGGTATGTATAATCTTTTTTTCTCTATTATCGTTTTATTTCTTTTTCTGATGTCTTTTTATTTCTTTTTCTAAATTGATGCAAATGTCCTAAGAAATGATGAATATGCAACTATGTGATAATATTAAGAATTACTGATTGTATATGTAGAATGGAATGATATCTTAATGTTCTTTTGTTAAGTTTTTTAATTAATAAAAAAGTTCATAAAAAAAGATTTAGAATATTACCATCAAAAAAAAAAACCAGATGCAAATTAAAAATAGAAAAATATTTGAGTATATTACGGCAAATTTACAAACTATGACTGTTATATAGCAAATAAAAAGAATGCTTTCAAATATTATTTAATGATATAGGAATATGCTTGGAATAATAGGGCAAAACAAGATACAAATTCATATACAATATGACCCAATTCCAGTTTTAAACTACACACACACATGCATGCACATACATTTATGTACATACATACATACATGGAGTAAAAAAGAGAGCTGGAAGGAAATACATGACACATGTTAACAATGGTTATCTAAGTGATAACTGGATAATATTTTTATCAACATTCGTGAACAGTATTTTCTAAGGTTTCCTTCCCTAACATTAGAGAGAAGGAAAAACTCACTATTTAAAATTAAAACAACAAGGCTATAATTTTCCTTCTGGGGTTGTCAGAAGAGAGTAGATAAGTTTAAATATATATAACTTGAAAATCCTATAACTGACTCTAGATTTTAGGAATTATTAATTCCAACAACAGAAAGAGCTTACTATAAAAAATAAACTTACCTTCCTTTTAGTACGTCTCAAAAATGTTTTAGAACTATAAAATTAGGACATCCTAATACAGAAAACCAGAAGGATAATATAAAATTACCAGAAATCACCATTTACTTTATGATATAACTGCCCTCCAGCATTTAAAAAATAATTCGGTGGATGTTAGAATACGACAGTAATATTCATATACTTCCATGTCTTTGTAAATCATACTCTAGGTAAATAATTTTACTATCCCTGACATTAAATGCATATTCATTGTAATAGCAGAGAGTTGTTATTTTTCAAGGAATTCATTTCGAGTATTAATATTACTACATAAAAAATCTCACATTTATTAGAAGTATTTCATATTGACATTTTTTTCAAGATCCCAAGACACTTAACTTACTTTGAAATTATATTTGATATATCACATCTTTAAAAACATTAGACAGAAAGTATTGTTTCTTCATTGTTAAATTGCAACGGCAGGGGAAAAGGGACTTGTGATACAAAAAGGCAATGAAAGTATTTTGTAACATTGGTAATTAATAGAATGGTAAATCACAAATCTATAAATCTCTTACCTTCGCAGTTAGAATCAAAAGGCAAAATGTCAGAACTGCTGGCATTTTTATAATTGCAAAAAGCAGCTTATAAGTATCTGCGATCCCTTGTGTTTCTTCTTTTACTAGTGATACTTCTTTGTTCTCTTTTTTCAGAAGGGCAACTAAAGTTGTCGTTATTAAAAATACAGTTCCCCAAAATAAAAGGAAGTCTGAAATGAAGAATGTTTTAAATCTATAATTAACTTTTCTTTCATTTTTTAAAAGATTCTATTCTAGTAACAGACATAAACCCTAAAATTTTCCCCTTTTAAACCACATTCAATGATATAATTCAGTGCTTTTTAAATACCTTCACAATGTTAGGAATGCACATCATTTCATCACTTTTCACTGAGTTCATAGAAAAAATATGTATGTATGTATGTATGTATACAAACATACACACAAATACACCCACATGCACCATTCTGGGATTAATGTTAAAGCAATTTAATGAGTGAGTACCGAAAACTGACTGCAGCCAGGAGGCACTGTGGTAGGCTCTGGGGAACCAAAGATAAAGGCAAGGAGCTTGTTAATGGCAATGCAGACAGAAACTTCTGTAGATTCTTCCCTGCAGTGTGATACAGGTTATACCAAACAAGGGCTTTGGGAAGCACAGAGGAGGTAAGAAGAAACTCTGCTAGAAGGGTAGAGAGAAAAAGGGGAGCATGTTGGTCATGAAAATATGTAATTCAGCATTTTCTAACTTAATTTATATTTCATTGTTTATGGCATATAATTAACTTTTGAAATGGCATATTTTCATTGATAGTAAATAACTCTGTATATAACTTTTACTCAATTAAAATCTGCTAAAAAAAAAAGTCAACATTAGGTGTCTATCATGTTCAAGGTACATACATCAGGAACACAGAATCAACAACACACAGTCCTGACTCTGAAAAAGAAAGATACTTTAAAGAGACACAAAATAGGAAGTGATTATTAAGAAAAAGAAGGATCATAAACATTTAGTGTACAACTGGGTTGAATGAAACAAAAGTTAACTGTATCATTTTATTCTAGGAAAGTGCTAGGGTAGGGAGATGATTTTCATATTCCATAAATTCCATGAGTCATAATTCTTAAGTACCTAGCCACTTTGGTTCTTTATTAGATTATGACAACTTAAAAACATGATCATTTATATCAGATTCTCCCACTTTTATTTTGAAACTTTCTAATGTTTCAATCTAAAAGTTATAGAAATTATAAAACCTTTTTTTCGATACTGTGATACAGAAGCAATTTCCTCATACTTCTAGGTGCAGAACGGGAACACGTGAAGAATGCTATTTGGATTGTTTAAACGAGAGAGAGCTGGGCCGTCAGCCATTACCTTGAACAAATGAAGTGACTGAATAATGATCTGTAAGATTCTGCTTAACAGCAAAAAAATAGCAGGCATTATTTATTGAGTATATACCATGTGCTATAAATGTGAAAAACATTTTGCATATATCATCACCTTTATTACAACAATCAAATATACTAGGTTATTATTAACCCCAATTTACAGACGAAGAAACTGAGAATTAGAGGTAACGCTGCCTGAAGTTACATTCTATAAGAATGTAAAATAAGAGGACTTGGTTAGAAAATCCCAAAGATACTAGCTTTTACAATTCTAGAATTATACTCGGCTTTATGTGTATATTTTTAAATTTTATTGCTCATGTAGCCCAGCTAAGTTTTCATGGGGCCTACTCATCTCTTTTCTAAACCAATTAGCACATTCTTCAGTCAGAGTTTTTCCTTTGGATTCAGTCTTGCTCTGCTACTGTGCTAGCTGAAGGTGATCACTACAGCTTGAATTGCATTTATGATGGAGACACATAGCTTTATGTGTTTACAGCAATTTCACCTTACCATTTACATGCTCCTTTTATGTTATCTCATTTGATTCTCATAACAATCATGTGAAATAGGCAAAGAAAACTTGATTAATGTAAAGGAATGAGGAAAAGAAGCTCAAAATACTTACATCTTTGCCAAAGGTCAAATTATTAAGAGGCTGGGACAGAATGAGAACCTAAACAATCTAAATTTGAGTCACATACTTTTTTCACATTGGCTACACCAACATTAAAAAAAATCCAACATGCATGCAAAACCTAATGTTGAAATAAGAATCTATTAGGAATTGGTATAGTTATTTGGTACCTGTTTAGAATTTTCTCTTTGAAATATGCAAACTAAAGAAGGCATAACACATTAAACATATATGGAAAATTATATTCTGGATGAATCCTTTTTTCCACCACGGAAATTTTATAATTAATTTAGGTAACTGTGCCAGTTTGAAAGGATATATGTACCCTAGAAAACCATGTTTTAATCCTAAACTCATTTTGTAAAGGCAGCCATTTTTTCTAATCCCTATTCAGTATTGTATGTTGGAAACTTTAATTAGATATCTCCATGGAGATGTGACTCACTCAAGTTGGTGTTAGACTGGATTGGGTAGAGATGTGTCTCCACCTATTCCAGGTAGGTTTTGATCACTTTACTGGAATCTTATAAGAGAGGAAACATTTTTGAAAAAGTGAGAGATTCGGAGAGAACAGAGAAGGACGACAGAACACCACAGAACCCCACAGAACCACGAAGCAGAGTCTACTAGCCAGCGACCTTTGGAGATGAAGAAGAAAAACGCCTCCTGGGGAGCTGGATACGAAGCTAGCAGATGACACCATGTTCACCATGTGTTCTTCCAGCCAAGAGAGAAACCCTGACCATGTTTGCCATGTCCCCTTCCAGATGACAGAGAAACTTTGAACTTCACTGGCCACCTCGAATCAAGGCATCTTTCCCTGGATGCCTTAGATTGGACATTTCTATAGACTTGCTTTAATTGGGACAGTTCCACAGCCTAGAAACTCTTAACTTACAACTTACTAAATTCCCCTTTTTAAAAGCCATTCCATTTCTGGTATATTGCATTCTGGCAGCTAGCAAACTAGAAGAGTAACAAATGAAAAACATGAAACATTCTTAAATGCAAAGGTATACATTTAGAAATGCAGTAATACATAAAAGTCATATGATTAAACTTTATCAAAAATAACATCATAACATCATTATATATATGTCTAATTTATGTTACTACAATACTTTGGAAGGTTTAAAAGGCATAATTAATGATTTAAGACATTCATATACGTGAGGCTAATAACAATTATTTTTCAATTCTTAATTTATCTGTGAAATACAACAAATAATGACTTTTTACAGAATTTAATCTATAATATTATTTTCCTTGCTAAAGTTTTTGGTCATCATTTAGTTTAAATCAGCTAAGAATTTCTGAGGAAAAAAAAACAGTATTACTTTCACCGTCACTTCGCAGTCACCAGGAGTTTCAATTAATGGTCACTATAGAACTATGACCATGAAATTAAAATCTTTCAGTTACATACTATTTAATAAAACAATTTCTCTAAAAAAAAATTCAGTTTGCTTAGTATGCTTTCCCAATTAAAGTGAACACATTTTTCACTTAGAATTTAAATTCCTACCAATACCAAGGGAAAGAATGAGAATAAGTTAAACAGGTTTCAGCATGGTTTTAATTACTGTTGCAGTTAAGATTATTCCTAACTTCTTCGTACTATGAAGATAAAATAAAGCACACATGAAAGACAAAAGTAGTGGCAATGGGTCATTCACAGAGCTAGGGTTTTTCATAGCTCACATGAACAGGAGAATGAAAGCCAATAGCTTAGGAAGAAAGTCTTACCCAGGACCAGAAAATATATTTAAAAGTTTTATAAAGTCAATTACCATGAAAAATACTGACCACTAGACTACTGGTTATAGGTTATTAACATTGATTTGATGCTAGGGAACATCCATAGTCCACCATAAAGCCACTTTATCAAAATTTATATATTTCATTATTAACATTTGGCTGTTTTATTTATGTGTTTTATCTGCAAAAGCATTATGATATCTAAATGGATGATCAAGATCTCAAAGCTGATAATCAAGTTTCATAAACATTACTTTTTTCTTTTTTTTAATTTTTATTAATAAAACCAATCAGCATACAATATGAACATTCTTTTTTTCATCACAGTTGTATATTCATCATCATGATCAATTTGTATCAATTCAGAAAAGAAATAAAAAGAAAGAAAAAAAAATTCATGCGTACCATACCCCTTACCCCTCCCTTTCATTGATCACTAGCATTTCAATCTATTAAATTTACTTTAACATTTGTTCCCCCATTATTTATTTATTTTTAATCCATATGTAAACATGATTTTTTTGAGCCAAAATCTAAAAGACTACATATTCTGAAGTGGCTACCTGATCTTGTCCAGAACTCCCATTAATGAAAAAATCAAGAGCATGTAACAATTTGCCAGTAACCCAAGAAGGTTATGAGACCAGGACATAACATAGGATATCTCCTAAATCTCAAGATCACGTTCCAAGACAGGCATCACAAGCCAGAAAGTGCCAAAGGTGGAATTCAAACTCAACTCTCAGTCTAAAGCAAGGATGTTTCCCATTACATTACCCAAATGCTTAGTTATTACACCTAAAGCAAGTAGGCTCCCTTATCAACCAGAAACTCCCAAGAAAAAAAGTGCACATCTTAGCTACATTTAGGAGGTCTGGAACATAGGTACCAGACCATACTTAAACTAGCTATCTAGACCCACCCTCCCCATCTTTCCATGTGGTATGCCAAGGAAGGGTGTGTAAACCCATACAATAAATGAATACGACATGACTTCCTAAAGAGTTAATAGTACTCAATAATTTGTAGAAGACATTTACTTAGCCCAGTGCACAAGACAGGGCCTAAAAGGCCAATAGATTCAATGCTCCCATTGAATGCTAATTCTGGGTGCTTATATCACTGAATGGATGGACTTGAATTATTCTTTTAATTTTTTTAATATGTCTAGCCAGGTACAAAATTCATTTTAATTAAATCTACATGATACATCTCCACTCTGATGCTATGACAGGAGGTTTTTTCATTCAATTTTTATAAATCTATACCCTGACATCCCCTACCTCACCTTTTAGTAAGCTAAATTCAAATTTTATGAAATAGATGACAAAGAATATTCTAAATTCTCACATGAAGATGCAGGGTACAAGCCACTAGTTCCATTTCAGCAACTTCAACCTCTTCATATAGTATTATTGTAATCATTTCAATATTTTATTACAATTCATACTATGCTATAAAATTTAGCAAACTACACAACTAGCAGGATGACTAAAATGAACAACAGTGATAACACCAAATAATGGCAAGAATGTAGAGAAACTGCATATAAACGATACAGCTACTCTGGAAAACAGTTTGGCAGGGTTTTTTTTATATGCTGTATGGCAGGGGTCATATTTCATTCTTTTTCCATGTGAGTATCCCATTATTGCAGCACTATTTGTTGAATTTTTGCTTGTTTGATTGTGTGTATTTGTTCGCTTGCTTGTTTCTTTTGGGTAAGTGCACGGGACAGGAATTCTATCACTGAACTAACCTTGTACCCCTAGCAGTTCTTTTTAAAACTAAAAATGGTCGTACCACACTACTCAACAATTGTACCATTGGGCATTTATCCCAGAGAAAAGAAGACTTATTTTCACACGAGAACCTGTATATGAATATTCGTGACAGCTTTCTTTAAAATAAGCCACAAATTGGAATGAATTCAATAGCTAAAAACTGAAAACTACTCAAATATCCATCGAAGAGTGAACAGCTAAATAAACCGGCACATTCAACAAATGCTGTACAGTTAACCTATACACCAATGAAAAGAACAAAGTTGAAGAACCCAAAGAACTTCAAGGAAATTGTGCTGAGTGAAAAAAACTAATCTCAAAAGGATATATACTACATGATTCCATTTATGTAACATTTGTGAAATAACATAATTATAGAGATGGAGAACAGATAACTGGTTGCCAAGAGTTAGGGAAAGAGAAGAGGAGATGGGCACTGGTATAAAAAAATGTGGGGGTGATGCAACAATTGAGTATCTTAATGGTGGTGGTTACGCAAGACTACACATTATACAACTACACAGAACTACAAACACACACACAGGCAAATAAGTGCATGTCTGGTGAAATCTGAATAAGCTCTATGGATCATACCAATGTTAATTTCTTGGTTTTGAAATTGTGGTATACTTATGTAACATGTTAACAACTGTGGGTGCAAGGGACTTAACCTGTAGATTTCTCTGCAGCATTCTGTGAATCATTATTTCAAAATAAAAAACTAAAAAATGTAATAGGAACTTTAAAAAATAAAAAAGTGCTAGGAATAAAAAATGTGGGCCTAAAATATAAGTCAATCAAAAAAGAATAAAATATTTAGGAACTTATTTTGAAGTTTTTCTTGACCACTGAACTTTGGCGAGAGGGAACGGTGTGTTTAATTGTGAAGGGAAAGAATGAAATTAAAGGACATATATAAAATGCAAGTTTTAATCATAATTGTGTTTAAAAGAACAGGTAAAATCAGGGATTTCATATTCTTCATTTTTAATTCTCTAAGTCTATTCTGCTTTATCAAATTAAATGATAGTTTTCAGTAACACTATACATGAAAAGCAGGAGATTGCTTGTAATTAGTGGGCCTCTATGATTCTCTCATTAATAGATTTACATACTAAAGGTTAATTCAATTGGCCTCTCAATAAGATTTGCAAAATGAGAAGATTCAGAGTATGAAATAAGCCAAATAAAATAATTTTTGACATCTTCAGTATACTTTGTAAATTAATTTTTCCACACAAAAACACTTCCATAGTTCTTTTTCAGGCAAAGAAAGCACACAGTACCATTTGCTTTGTTTTTAAAATGAAAGAAAGAAAAAAAGGCTTTAAGACCTTCCTTCTAAGGTGTGGGTGTCGGTTCTTATTATTTAATCCCCCCTGTACCTAACAGTCTCAGTATTCTTCCACTTAACTCTCACTTTACTACGAGGGACCCAACATTTTAAAATAAATTCAGATTTGCTCCAATTGCCTAATTCGATACATAAGACTCACGAGATTCAAGAACTTCTTTCATTCAAGGCAAAAAGGGAGCTAAACTCAGGGATTTTACATCATATCCTTTGTATATTTGACCAGAGGTTAGCTTTTAAAGGTAATGGGTTAGGTTTTGTTTTTAAGTTTTTATAAATTTTACTTTTTAAACTGTTATACAATAAAAGTATATATTTTTTTTGGTATATGGTTCTAAAAATTTATCATTGACTTTTTTTCTTTTTTTGTGAATACATATATACAAAAAAGCAATAAATCTCAAAGCACATTGTATCAATTAGTTGTAGAACAGATTTCAGAGTTTGACATGGGTTACAATTCCGCAATTTTAGGTTTTTACTTCCAGCTGCTCCAAGATACTGGAGACTAAAAAAAGTATCAATATGATGATTCAGCAACCGGACTCATTTGTTAAACACTATCTTCTCTGTATAACTCCACCATCACCTTTGATCGTTCTCCCACTCTTTAGGGGTATTTGGGCTATGCCCATTCTAACTGTTTCATGTTGGAAGGGGCTGTCAATAATATGAGATAGGTGGAACTAATTGATATCTATCCATTTAAAATAGGTAGATTTTCATATCACTACCACTTAAACCAGGACACCAAACATTTCTATCATCCCCACAAACTCCTTTGTGCTGTCCATTTATAGTCACCCTCTCTCCACCCTTGTAACTACTGATATCCTTTTCGTTCCTAACTTTTGCCTTTTTTGTGAATAAAAGGTAAAGTTTTAAGCTAGATATGGATCCTATTAAAAATGTATTATAGAGACAACTAAATCAATAGGCCACCGTCGCTCTTGGGGTTTGCTCGTATGAAACTTATCCCTGCAAAGGACAGGCTAATCCTACTTAAAATTAGGCCTAACAGTCACCCCAGAGAACCTCTTTTGTTGCTCAGATGTGACCTCTGTCTCTCTAAGCTGACACAGTAAGTGAACTTACTGTCCTCCCCCACTAAGTGGGACATGACTACCAGGATGCAAATCTACTTGGCAACACAGGACAGAATCCCAGGATGATGCAAGAATCCAGCTTCAAGGATTGTGAAAACCTTCTTGAGCAAAAGGGGGAAGAGAGAAATGTGACAAAATAAAGTTCAGTGGCTGAGAGATTTCAAAGAGTCAAGAGGTTAAACTGGAGGTTATTCTTACGTATTATACAGATATCCCCTTTTTAGTTATGGTGTATTGGAGTGACTAGAGGGAAGTATCTGAAACTGTAGGGCAGTGTTCCAGTAGTCTTGTTTCTTGAAGATGATTGTATAATGATATAGCTTTTACAATGTGACTGTGTGATTGTGAAAACTTTGTGTCTGATGTTCCTCCTTTTATCTAGGATATGGACAGATGAGTTTAAAATATGGTTAAGAAATAAAGAATAGGGGTAACAAAGGTTGAAATAAATTGAGTAGATTAAAATACTAGTGGTCAATGAGAGGGAGGGGTAAGGGGTATGGCATGTATGAGTTTTTTCTTTTTTCTTTCTTTTACTGGAGAGATACAAATGTTCAAAAAAATGATCATGGTAATGAATACAAAACTATGTAATGATATTGTGAGCCACTGATTGTAACCATGTCAAGAATGTTTGTATGTAAGTTTATTGTTTACAATAAAATATTTTTAAAATATGGATAAAAAATAAACAAATAATAGGTGAACAAAGGTTAAAATAAACTGAGTAGATTGAAATACTAGTGATCAATGATAGAGAGGGGTAAGGGGTATGGTATGTATGCGTTTTTTTTTGTTTTGATGGAATGATGCAAATGTTCAAAAAAAAGATCATGGTTAATGAATACACAACTATATAATGATATTGTGTACAATAATTGTATACCATGTATGGAATGTTTGTATGTCAAGAATGTTTGTATATTAATACAAATATTGAAATCAGAAAGAAAAAAAAGAACATGTTAAAGTCTATGAAAGAAAAACCGGTCTATCTAGAAACGGGTTATTTAGTCCTGCCCAAATTCTGAAAACCATTTCTAGCTATGCAAAATATGTTGAGGATTACTTCTAAAAGCAAGACAAAGAAATCTGTATTGCTAACAGTCCTGCTCTCTTCATAGTTCAAAGCATAAACATCTTATGGATATTGTTTTTACAGTGATCACAAATTTCATTAACTTCGTATTTATAGCATCAGGTTTTTTTTCCAAGCAACATTTCCTTTTTCCTATCTCCATACAAACTGATTTACAAACTATTATCTCGAGCAGTCTTCTCTAGCATCAAGCTATCATGTACCCCTCCCTGGTCCCCAAACATCCTGCTCCCTATCCTGTTTCTTCTAATTGTTGTTAACATTGCTTCTAGAGGGCAAGTATTCAATTACAGGCTGGATCTAGCCCAAAGAGAAATTTCATATGGACCGCCCATATTCTAAAAATTAGGAAATAAACAGAAAAAGAATTTCTAACTTCTCTTCACTACTCATAAGATATAGGAATCCTGGAATCCTACTATCACATGGTAACAATTTACTAGCGTTCCAGCTCCCCATCTTTAGATAGGCATGGATTTCTCAGGTCATCCTTGTCCCTCCAATTACTCAGTCTTGCAGGAACCTACCTGATTCATTCATATTACCTATCCACCTTCTTTACCATAAACTATAATTCCTTGAGAATAGAACAGGTGTTCTGTTGTTCTGTAACAACTAGCACAGGGCTAATGCCATATAGGCACTCAATGCTGAATAAATGAATGACATGAGTCACTAAAAACAAACAAAAAACCAAAAACCTTTAGTCTATCACTTCTTCTGGGCCTCAGGCATCCAGTAGTGAGCTGTGTTTCTTAGACATAAGCAATCAGAGGGCTCCTTTCACCTTGTAGAAAAGCCCATTAAGCACATATTACGTTTACGTCCCAAGAGTTCCCCTGAGGTTTTTCTAAGTTTCCAATCCACTGCAGTAAAAACACCAATTAAGGAGTCAGGAAACCAAGCTGTAAGTATATATCTAACTAGCCACTTGACCTTAGTTTCCAAATCTATAAGAAATAGAAGTATATGTCAGAAATCGAAATAAAGTCATAAATCCTTATTTTCTAATCTGTGTTCTTCTGGGTTATTCTTATCATTTCTTGTAGAGTAAAAGACTGTCTTTTTTGCTATTAAAAATCTTTAAAAAACAAATGTGGTAAGGAGGAAAATAAGCTTACTTCTGAGTTCTGATCCCTGAAGGTACCAAAAAGTCAATTTCAGTATAATTATATTTTCATTTTTTAGGGATTTTATTCCTATCCTATCCTTCCTGTTCTAAATTTAATTAGATTATCGCTTTCTAGATAACAAAATCTGTTCTTTTTATTATAGCTCATTTTCATTTGCCTATAAAACTCAAAACAAAGTGTTAATCACAGAACATACTTTAGAATTTTTAAAGTAACTTTGCCTCCTTTTAATATTCTTATTTTCCAAACATCTGCCCCACTGTTTGGCTCTTCTTTTTATTAGGTAAGGAACTGTATTTCCTTCAGATGATTCTCTCTCTGCTCTTTACATTTCTCAAAAAAAAGTTTTTTTCTTATACTACAAATAAGTCACAGAAAATACAAGGCTATAAATATATGTGCAATCATAAAAAAGAGAATGGAAATGTGGGAACTCTTTATCACTGGCATTTCAAACTAAATTTATTTTAACATTTGTTCCCCCTGTTATTTATTTTTATTCCATATGTTCTACTCATCTGTTGATAT
>PVIY010059005.1:0-12231 GCA_004026745.1 Myrmecophaga tridactyla | reverse complement strand
TTATTGGTTTTTCTATTTCTGAAAAGTAAGTTGTTGGGATTTTGATTGGAATTGCATTGAATCTGTAAATCAATTTAGGTAGAATTGACATCTTAACTATATTTAGTCTTCCAATCCATGAACATGGTATGCCCTTCCATCTATTTAGGTCTTCTATGATTTCTTTTAGCAGTTTCTTGTAGTTTTCTTTGTATAGGTCCAAAAGAGGTTTTCTTGGGAGTGACTCTTAGGCCTAGTTTTAAGTAGGCTTGACCTATCCTTTGTGGGGTTAAATTTCATATGAATAAACCCCAAGATTGGGGGCTCAGCCTATAGCTTTGGTTGTCTACACTGCTTGTGAGAATATCAAGAATTCAACTTGGGGAAGTTGAATTTCCCCCCCTTCTCACCATTCCCGGAAGGGGACTTTACAAATACTTTTTTATTCACTGTTCAAATCACTCTGGGATTTATCGGGGCATCACTCTGGACAAACCAACAAAATCTCATGTCCTACTCCAGGTTGTGAATCTGTTTTGATCCACACATTTTATCAGGTATGTCCAGTGTTTTTGCTAAAATGAGGTAACAATCCTGCTTCTACCCTGGCTTATAGTTCCTTGCTGGGAGCGGGCCAGCACGTGGGCTGCGCGATGTCCCCGGTGAGGGCAGGTGCTCTGCAGAGGGCGTTCTTCTAGTGCTGGCGGCTTCGGGCGGGCAAGGCCCGTGGGCAGTGAGAGGATGGGAAGGGCGGCACGGGGGCAGGTAGGGGTGTGACGGAAGGGGCTGCCGTGGCCGAAATCCTAAGAGCGTCAGAGTGCCAGGGGAGGAGACTCGGGGGAAGGGGTCAGGGGGAGTGTGGTGAACTTAGGGGCTGGCTCTGGCCCCCTGGTGAGGCGTGACTCTGTCTTGCAGGCTGCCTGGCTCTCAGGGGCCCCAGCACCGTGGCGGGCACCATGGGGGGCTCCCTGAGCCTGCAGTGTCACTACAACGAGGAGCTCAAGGAGGACAACAAATACTGGTGCAGAAAACCTCGTTTTCTACGATGTGACAAGATCGTGGAGACCAAAGGGCCGGAGCTGGAGAGGCCTGGGCGCGTGTCCATCAAGGACCATCCTGCCAACCTGAGCTTCACTGTGACCATGGGGAACCTCACCATGGAGGACGCGGGCCAGTACTGGTGCGGGGTGGACACACCGTGGCTCTCAGGGCTGGACCCCATCGTCCTGATCAAGGTGACCGTGAGCCCAGGTGAGCCCTGCCCACCCCAGCAGGGCTGCTCCAAGAGGGTCGGGTCAGAGCAGCTGGGGCAGGTCTCGGAGCAGACTTGAGGCAAACTATTTATGTATGTGCGTGTGCACATGCATGCGTGTGTGTGTGGGGGTGTGCATGTGCAAGAGAGAGGGAGACAGAGAGGGAGGGGGGAGCCAGGCGGGAGACATCTGTCATCTCTGCCCCTCCCTGCCTTGTGGCCATCTCAGCGGGCCTGGGGGGCCTGCGGGGGTGGGGGCAAGGCTGGGTGATTGCGGAGGACCTGAGTTTGAACCCCACAGACAAGGGGTCCTTGTACCTGCTGCCCCCACTGGAGCTGCATATGGCTGGCCCATCCCAAAGGACCCCCAGACTAAAGGGCACTTGCTGTCCTCAGAAGCCCAGGGCCTGGGGTGGAGGAACGGACCGACTGCCCAGCCCTCCCAGTTCTGGAGAGAAAGCAGCCACGGCTGAGCCCCTGCTGTCGCCTGAGTCCCCATGGGTCTCCACTTCCACAGCTCCGGTGCAGACCCCACCCCCTCCCCAGGCCCTGCCACCTGCCTCTGAGGGCCTCCGTTCGCCTCTGTGTCCTGACAGCCCGGGAACACCCAGTCTCTCTGACTTTCTTTGCACTGTCTCTGTGCAGGGTCCAGCTGCTGGGCCCGGAGTGTGGGTCCTGCGGCCTCTCAGGGACCTCCAGTCTGCTCGGGCAGGGTCTCAGCCTCTCGTGGGGGCTCCTCCCACAGCCCTTCCTGCCCCCCTCCTCAGCCGGAGACCTCCTCCAGCAGCCAAGCGCTCATCCACCAGGGAGTTCAGCCCACAACGCCTACCCATCAGGGCCTCTTCCCTGCTAGGTGCTGGCGTACTCCAGAAACTTCGACTCAGCCCTGATGTCCAGCAGCTCCCAGGAAGGGACAGTCATGATGTGGACAGCAGAGAGTTAAAAAAGGGATATCCCAGTTACTGCTGGCTCCACCAGCAGGGGCTCCAGGCCTCAGGCCAAACCGAGAGTGTGTGTGTGTATGTGTGTGTGTGTGTGTGTGTGTGTTTGTGTGAGAGAGAGAGAGAGAGAGAGAAAGGGGGTGGGGAGAGAGAAGAGGAGGAGGAAAGAGGGAGGGTCACAGAAGGAATTCTGGAGGAACTGGCATCTCTTCTCAAGTTGATGATGGGAAGAGGAAACTGAGAGGAGAGCAGAGTGCCGAGGAGAGGGGGAGAGCTGCCTGAGGGCCAGTGCCACAGTGACCCCGGGCTTCTAGGAGGAAGGCTGAGAGCTGCAGGCAAGAACAAGCAGAGTCACAAGGGGTGGGGGTGGGGTGCTGAGTGCAGCTGGAGCTTTGACAAGTGACATGTCAGATTTGCAGTTCCCATGGGCTTCCCTGGCTGCTGTGTGGCCGCTGGTCAGAGGGGGACAAGAGGGGGCGGGAGGTGAGTCGGGGGGCTCCCAGGTGTGGCCCCAGCCCTCCCTGCCAGGATGGAAGCAGGACTGCTGGGGTGTGCCTGGGCCCCTTTGGAGGTGCCATCTGCCCCGTTCCCCCCTGCACCTCCCCCACCGTCTCTATGAATTTGCATATCCCAGTGAGTTCCTGTAAGAGAGGTCACACAAGATTCATGCTTTTGTATCTGGCCCATTTCATGCAGCACATGTCTTCAAGGTTCATCCAGGTTGTAGTGTGCATCAGAATTTCATCCTCTTTAACGGCTGATTAACATACCACGATGTGTCTCTACCAAGAGACTGATTTGTGTTTGCACCACCAGCAAAAAAGCCAGGGACACCTACCAGCATCACTTCGGCCAAGACTTCCACAACCACACCTGGGATTCCAGCTGCCGTGTCCACGACCCTGGCCATGGCGGGGGCCACCCCCAGTGCAAGTGGCCAGGAGCCCTTTCTCCAGAGCCAGGACACGGGGTAAGACGCCCGCGTGCCCGTGACCTGCCCTGCTCCCCGGGTCATATGGACTAGGAGGAACTCAGGGTGGGGCTCCCAGCCAGGGTCCCCCTTGTGGCCGCTGCTTCCTTTGCCCCAAGTCCAGGTTGGAACATCAAGCTTGGGCTGGGCAGAAGTTGCAGGGGGAAAAGAGGTGGTGATGGGAATAGCATTTACTGAGAGCTGATGACGTCCTGCCAGGCATGCGCTCCGTGCTTTCCGCGCATGTTTCATTCGCCCTTCACCACAACCCTGGGCTGCTATTACCTTCTTCGCACAGAAGAATAATCTGGGGCTCAGAGATGTTAAGCAATTTGTCTGGCGGCACAGCTACAAGAGGCCCAGCGGGCTCCCAACTCAGATTTATGTCTTTGCAAACTCTTGGGCTCTTTTCCTCTAAATTTAGAGGTTCCTAACCTTTTTGGGAGGTCACCAACCCCAGGAAGAACCTGATGAATATGATGACTCTCTCCCTAAAAAAATGCATATACAATTGTAAGCTGTTTCTGGGATTCACAGAACCCCCAGCTCTTCCACAGGCGAAGTCACTGTCTCAATATGAACATGGCAAAATTCAGGCCCCCAATACGCCACTTCCAGAAAATTACAGATATACCCACAAAGGGGCAGAGCGGGGTTTTATGGCCTGAAGGTTGTGCAATTTGGGGGAAGGGTAGCTATCTTTAGAAAGAACATTAGAGAATAGTGAATACAAACCTAGGTATAAGGGAGCCCAGGCGAGCCAGGGCCGACAAGCTCAAGCTTCATTACCTTCACAGTGAATCCACTGCTGCTTGCCCAAGGGTACCATGGCGGAGATGCAAGATTTATTACAATAGTGTCATAATTGCACAAGATGGGGGAAGGCCCCAGGAAGAGGGAAGAGTTAATGAACTAGTGTGCATCTGTGCAGTGGAACACTATACAAGAAAAGCAAAGGACTTCTTTATGTACTGGTTTGGGAAGATTTCCAGGATGTATTGTTAAGTAAAAAAATTGTTTGTTGACTCCATGTCTCCTTTTGTGGAAAGTAGTGCAAAAACAATGCACCTTTCTGTTTGCTCATATAAAGAGCCTCCTGAAATTTCTTAGGGTCTGGGGCAGTGGAGGGGAGACTGGGTAGAAAGGAGAGATTTTGCTATTAACTTAAATTTTTTTTTTTTAATATTTTTACTGAGAAATCTTCACACACATACAATCCATACATGGTGTACAATCAACGGCTCACAATATCATCAACTATGTGATGATAGAACATTTGCATCACCCCAGAAAATAGAAATAAAAAGAAAAAACTCCTACAGCCCATACCCCTCTCCCTCCCTCTCATTGACCACTATGTCTACTCTTTTTTTTAAACAATGGACTTCATCTATCTATCCATTTAAAACTCTGGGAAGGAAGGCTGCCCCCCACATTACTGCCTCCACCCTGTTGTCTCCCCCAGGCTCCCGGTGCTGCTGTCTTTGTTAGGCCTTCTGCTGCTTCTGCTGGCGGGGGCCTCACTGCTAGCCTGGAGAATGGTGAAGAGGCGGACAAAAGGTGAGCTGCTCCCCGCCCCCGACCTGCCCTCTGCGTCCTGGTCCTCCAGAGAGCATCCCAGATGCAATCCCTGAGAGCACACTTGTGGGTGACTCTGGAGGCAGACCCCAGATGGGGCTCCGGATCAGGCCTGGGGCCAGCTGCCCTGCGAAGCAGCCTCCCTCTTCGGTTTAACCCCTTCCCCGGCTGCCCACACCTTCGAGATAAAGCCCAAGTACCTACAGGGTGGCCAAGACCACCATATCTGGCTCTGCCCACCTCTCCCGCCTTGTTCCTGCTGCCCCTTCCTTGAACCAGCTTCTTGTAACTCGGCAAGACCGCAGTCTGAGGCTCCCTCTCTTCATCTCAGTCTCTCCTCCCTCTGCCTCTGTTTACATAGATGCTTTCTTTGGGGCTTGCTCTCAGCACTTGGAGTGGCCCCCGCCACACTGCAGCCTTTTGCCCAGGCTCATTCTTGGTGGATTCCCGGGGCCATCCTTAGGCTTCCTTTTTTCTAGGACTGTGACTTTGTCTCCCGAGGGTGGTTTCACAGACCGTCTGGGGTGGCCCTCTATTCTTTGCCCATCACAGCCCCTTTCACACTACATTGTCCCTGTCTCCTGCTTCCTTGCCCGCTCCCCTCCCAGCCTGTGCACTCAGTAAGGGCACAATACATATTTGTTGAATCAACATGTGATTTGATATCTTCAGCTACAGTGGCTACCCCAGGAGGCTCCAGGCACCCTTCTCTGAGCTCAGATACAGAGCATGTGCTTGGTGCCCCCAGCCCCAGCCTGGCCTTCCATAAGCGCTGGGTGAGCAGTCAGAGCAGAGAATAGAACAGGAGCAAGTGGCAGCGTGGCCGTCTTGTCATTGGCAGGGGGACCAGTCGCCTCCAGGAGAGCAGATGTGTGGCTGAGATGGAAGTAAGAGCCTCAGTCTTCTTCTTGATCTAACAGTCGATGATTATGTGAGCAGATGATTCTTTTTTTGGGGGGTGCATGGTCCAGGAACCGAATCCAGAACAGATGATTCTTAAGGGACTTTTTTTTTGATCCACCTTAGTAATCCTTGAGGAATTTTTATTTAGAGCCTTCCAGAATTCACACTCCTCAGCCACCAAGCAACAACTTCCCCTTCTCTCCCTCCGCCTAAGCCCTGGTAACACTAGGTTACTTTCTGTCTCAACAGATTTGCTGTCACTAGGTATTTCGGATGAGTGAAACCCTGCAGTGCTTGTCCTTTCGTGTCTGCCTTATGCATATGTCTTCAGGTTCCATCCATGCTGCCGCAAGTCTCAGCACTTCATTCCTTCTTCTGGCTGGATAAGAGTTCATTCTCTCACGGGGGTCTTTGTCCACAGTTATGGAAGCCTTTTTTTTTCTTCCCCAAACAGTTTTATTCACACACCAAACACTCCATCCATAGTGTACCATCAACGGCTCTCAGTATTATCACAGAGCTCTGCTTTCATCGCCGCAATCAACTTTAGAACGTTTCCATTGTTCTAAAAAAAAAAAACCCATGCCCTGTATCGCCCTCTATTCCAGACACTTAGCTTTGGTGTGGTACCTTTGTTATAACTGATGGAAGAATATTAAGATATTACAGTTAACTGTAGCCCATAGTTTGCATTGGGCGTATTTTTCTCATACGTTACCCTTTGTTAACGCCTTGTAATAGTGACGTGCACTTGTGCTGGTTTGTGGAAGGGCATTCTCGTGTTTACACTGTTAAGCAACTCCACCGTCCACTGCAGGGCTTGTTGCGTGATAAAGCCCCTCATTTCATCCTCTAGCCTTCCTTCTAGGGACATACATGACCCTGAACTTCCTTTCTCCACCGCAATCACACGATTCAGCGCTGTTATTTACACACACAGTAATGTGCTACCATCACCTCTATTCATTTCCAAACAGTTACAGCCAAACTTATTTTAAAAATTCTGCACAAATCAAGCATCAGTTTCCTATTGTCTTCCTCATTCTGTCTTCTGGTAATTCATATTCTATTCTAGCTATGAACTCCATGAGCTTGCCCATTATAATTAGCTCATGTTTGTGTAAGACCATACCACATTTATCCTTTTGTGTCTGGCTTCTTTCACGGAACATAATGTCCTCAAAGTTCTTCCATGTTTTCGCAGGTATCAGGACCTCATTCCTTCTCATAGTTGAATAATATTCCGTCGTGTGGACATATCACAGTTTGTTTATCCGTTCATCGGTTGATGGACGCCTGGGTTGCTTCCATCTTTTGGCAATTGTGGATAATGTCACTATGAACACGGATGTGCAAATACCAAAGCCTTTTAAAGGCTGCAGTGACGTTGGGACTGGGAGAAAGTGCTCTTCTCTGCACAGCTGGTGCATGCAGGACGGGGGAGGGGGGCGGTGCAGGGGAAGGGGGCTCTGCCTGACACTCCCGCCTCTGTTTCGCGGGCGCAGACCCTCCCTGCAGCGTGGCTTGGGCCTCTGGGGAGAAATCAGCCTCAGCAGATCCGTATATGATGCATGGATAAAAGCCACTTCCTCTTCCCCATCTGCTCAGGCCATATCATTTCCTGGGAACCTCCTCCTTCTCCAGCCCATATGCGCAGGCACTCACGGTAAGGGGGTTGCTGGCCTGACCTCTGAAGTCCGAGTCTCAGCCCGCGTCCTTTCACCTACAGAGGCTCTCTCTCATGAACTAGCCTCCTCTGCTTAAAAGTGCTCTATGATTATTGTAGATTTTCTGAAAAATAAGGAAAGCACAGTAGAGGAAATAAATTACCAATGATAAATGACAGCAAAAAAAAAAAAAAAAATCCCGACACCCATTGGCAATCAACCCTTGATTTTAGGGTATGTCCTACTAGTCTTTCTTCTGTGCCTCTATTTACATATATGATTTCTTTAAAAATTTGCTCCATTAACAAACCCTCTTGTAACCGCTATTATTATTATTACTTTGCACTAAACATGTGTACCATTTTCCCCTGCTCTGACGTGTTCTTCTAAAACTCATTGTATGGGTGGATTATTCTTTGCTCAACCGATCTTCTGTTGCTGGGAAGGGCTTTGTGTTTAAATTCCCCCTCGGTCTCTCCTGCTCTGAGTGTTGGTTCCCATTCTCTGTGTGTCTATGGCTGCCCCCTGCCGTCCTCACCTTCCCCCGTGCTTGCCTCCAGCACCTTCACTTGCAGTTCTTCTCCTCCAGCTCGCTCTCACCATCCATCGACCCATCCGTCCATCTGTCCATCCACACAACCAAACCGTCCTGAGCACCTACTGCATACTGGGCTGTACCGGGGCCATTAGTGTGACCCAGGCAGACTGGGTCTTGTTTTCGGAGGGACAGACTAGCTGGCTCCCGCCGAACCTCCCCACTGCCACCTTTCTCCCCTCCTTCCCACACAGAACACCTGTCCCAGGTGAGGGCTGGGAGGGTGGTGTAGAGGTTGCAGGCAACATTTGGAATCGGGCTGCGTTCATGCCCAGAGCTCCTGCCGCACGTTCCGTCGAGCCTGCTGAGGGGCTCGGCCAATACTCTGCTGCGCATGGTCTTGTGTCTTCCAGCTCTGGGAAGCCCCTTTTCAGTGGGTGGGGGGAGAGGGGTGAGGGGAGGGGGTAGACTTCCTGGGGCGAAAGGGAAGTCAGGAACCTCTAGTCAGGAAGCTCTGGGGTCACCTGGCCATAGAATCAGACCAAGGACATTCCGGCTGCGTGCACAATGCCCGCTGCCCACCCAGGAACTTGGTGCCCCAGATGGCCAGCGGGCAGAGCTGCCCACTTGCAGAGACGTTCTGTGATGCCTGGAAGGCCAAGGCCATGGGAGTCGGGGTTGTGAGCCCACGAGACATCACGGAGCCCCCTTCTGCAGCTTCCTGTACCTGTCTGCCACCCAGTCCAGCCCAGGTACAGGGAGCAGGTGACCCATTGACTTCTCACAGTTTGAGGCAGCTCTGGTCTCCCTAAGACAGGTCCTTTTAAGTGGGCCTCCTTCCTTCCCTCTGCCTTCTCCCATCTGGAGACATTGTCATGAGTGAACTTTTTTTTTTTTCATTTTTTATTAATAAAACCAATCAACATACAACACCGACATTCTTAACATACGAGCATTCCATACTTAGTGTGCAATCAGTGGCTCACAATATCATCACATAGTTGTATATTCATCACCATGATCATTTCTCAGAATATTTATATCACTCCAGATTAAGAAATAAGAAGGAAAAAGAAAAAACTCACACATACCATATCCCTTACCCCTCCCTCTCATTGACCACTAGTATGTCCCTCTAACCAATTTATTTTTACATTTGTTCCCCTTATTATTTATTTATTTTTAACCCATATTTTTTACTCATCTGTCCATACTGTAGATAAAAGGAGCAACAGAACAAGATTTTCACAATCACACAGTCACATTGCGAAGGCTATGTCATTATACAATCATCTGCAAGAAACGTGGCTACTGGAAACTCCACAGTTTCAGGCACTTCCCTCCAGCCTCTCTAATACACCTTAAACTAAAAAAGGGATGACTATAGAATGCATGGAATAACCTCCAGGGTAACCTCTTGACTCTATTTGAAATCTCTCAGCCACTGACACTTTATTTTTTCTCATTTCTCTCTTCCCCCTTTTGGTCAAGAAGGTTTTCTCAATCCCTTGATGCTGAGTCTCAGCTCATTCTAGGATTTCTGTCCCACGTTGCCAGGAAGGTCCACACCCCTGGGAGTCACGTCCCACGTAGACAGGGGGAGGGCAGTGAGTTTGCTTGCCATGTTGGCTAAGAGGCCACATCTGAGCAACAAAAAAATGTTCTCTAGGGGTGACTCTTAGGCCTAATTTTAAGGTAGGCTTAGCCTATCCTTTGCGGGGATAAGTTTCATATGAACAGACCCCAAGATTGAGGGTTTGACCTACTGATCTTGTTGTCCTCAGCTTGCGAGAATATCAGGCCTTCTCCAAGTGGGGAAGTTGAATTTTCCCCCTTTCTCATCATTCCTCCAAGGGGACTTTGCAAATACTTTTTTATTCACTGTCCAAATTACTCTGGGATTTATTAGGGCATCACTCTGGACAAACCTACAAAATCTCATGCCCTACTCCAGGTTCCATGCATTTATGGTGCTCAATTAAACTGTCCCTATAAGTTATATTAGGAAATGCCCTGGTCAAAATATAAATTTTGTACCAAATGAACTTTTTTTGCTTTAGTCTTACGCATAAGTTGAAGTTTTAAAATATGAATTACCATCTATTTTCAACACTCTGCAGTATTGACATTCCTTTGTTCTTCCTCATGCAAAAACATTTTTAAATTTGTACGTTTAGTCACTATCATTATACACTCTAGGCCTTCCTAGATTATACCATCTCAGTCTTTACCGTCTATCTCTCCTTCTGATTTCATTTGTGCCCCCAACCCTCCTTCCTCCATCATTCTCATGAGTGACTTTTGAGATCTAGCTTTATTTGGCCCATCTCCTCCAGCCGGAGCCTCTCTGTCCCTTCGTCCCTTTATTCATTTACTCCCTCACTCACCAATGAGTTCCTCCCACGTTTCAGACTTGAGGTCCCCAGGGCTGAAGTCTCCAGAGAGAGGTCTGTTTCCAGATGGATGCCAGAGCTCCCCATCCTTTCTCTGCCCCTTTTCGGGTTCTGGGATTTCTGTGGCTTCAACCTTCTTATTCTCTTGTCTCTTTAGCTTGTGAGAACTCAAAGGTATCCTGGAACCCCACACAGGTAAGAAAAGGCTACAGTGGTGGTGGTGGGGGGCATCTGGTGGCTGGGGAGGAAGGGGTAGCACAGACGCTGGGGGCAGGTCAGGTCATCTCATAGGTCAGTGGGGGGCCCAGGTGGACCGTGGAGAGCTGGAGTCGATGCTCATCCAGGGAAGAAAGTAAACGTCTGGGAGAGCTCGTGGTCTCATCCGGGTCTGTGTCCTCCCTGCAGGGGGATTAGACTGAGGGCGGGCCCTCCCAGCCAGGCCACCGAGCAGGGGTACATCCAAATGGATCAGAGTAAAGGATGGTGGGGGTGGTGGTGGTGGGAGATGCAGAGAGGCTGGGACAGAGAGACACCCACCAAGGCTCCCCTGCCCCAACTTCCTGCACACCCCAGGCTCCGGAGCAGAGAGAGCCCTGCTATGCTGACCTGGAGCTGCAGATGCGGCCCTCGCAGGGAAAGCCTGCCCGACCGAGGGCTGAGGACGTGGAGTACAGCACCGTGGTGAGTGCACAGGACCAGCTCCTGAGCCCACGGGCCTAGGGCCCTGGGCCCTGCAGGGCAACACCTGCCAGGGAGCGGAGGGAGGTGGACAGGGAAGACGTGCACGCGGCGCTGGCTGGGTGAGCCTGCGCCTCTGCAGGGGCCGGTATAGATTTTTCCAGAGCAGAATCCTTTGAAGGGCTTGATGTCATTGTCTTAAGAAGCCCTTGGGTCTGGAGTCGGGGAATAGAAGGACTTTTTGGGTGGCCAGTGAATATAGCCCTGATATTAATAAAGCCCAACATTTATTAAGTGCTTAGTGTATATCCAGAGCACCAAGGGTCACAGCCTGTGAATTCTCGTTGTTTTGATCCCATCATCTCTGGCCTCAACTCTGTTTTTCAGGTTTCCATCGTTGATCCCCTTAAGCACAGATACCTTAACGTAGAGTAATGCAGAGGGCTGTTTCCCAGGGAATGACATGCCTGTTAGTGGAAGAGTTCAAGCAGAGCCTGGGGCCACGTGGTGGAGGAGAAGGGGAGGAGATTTAGGCATCAGACAGGGAGCTGCAAGGGGAGATGTCCAAGCCCCCCTCCCCCACCCCGCCCCCGGCCCATGAGCCTCTCGAGCCTTCTCAGCTGTGCTTTGTGATGGCATACATGCTGAGTGCTGGCAGCTGGGCCGGGGTATCCCAGCTGCTGGGCAGCTCTGGAAAGGTGGCCCCATTCCCTGTGATACTTCCAACTGACACCCTCCATCCAGAGCTGCTGTTGTTCCTGCACTGGGCTAGGAGAAAGGGGATCCAGTCTTGCCTCCCCTCTGGGTCCCCTGGTAGTCCCTCCCCCCCTCAGGCCAGGTGTCTGCAGGCAGATGAGGTGTGGTCTGGGGGCCTGGGGGCCTGGGTCCACCCACCAGGGCCCCTGAGCAGTTGGCACAGTCCAGTTCCCTCCTCACGGCTCCGGGCTGGGAGTCTGAGAGCCTCCGGGAAGGTCCAGCCTGATGCCTGCTTCCTTCTTCGCGTGGTCTTTCCTTAGGCCAGGGTCACCCGGCCTCAGACTAGGAGGGTCCCAGCGGGCCTAACTCCGTGACGAATGATCTCGGTGTGGGTTTGGGGCATGGTTTTTCCCATTCTGCCACCTCCCTCTGAACAAGTAACGAACCTTGTGCCCCATGGCAGAAAGGCAGAGCTGCAGAGCAAGCGCAGCACCCTGTGCCCATCCAGACCCCACCTGGAGAAGCTGGGTCCTTCCCAGACTCTTCGCGTCCCCAGAAAGGGCCCTGTGGGCTGCTTGGTTGCCAGGTCATTTAATCCAGAGCAGCACGAAGGCCACCTCGGGGGAGCCTGGCCCATTC